>CM035407.1:194616320-194623820 GCA_020310875.1 Ceratopteris richardii | reverse complement strand
TCTATCGATCCATCGATCCATCCATCCATCCATCCATCTATCCATCCATCCATCCATCCATCCATCCATCCATCCATCCCATTAGGGCGAAAAACGGCCGAAAAGGGGCTGTTTGCTAATGAGAGATTAAGGAAATTGACAAATAGAGTCTTTCCACGTGTACAAGAATATAACATTGTTGTCTCCTTTAACCGTATGAAGAAATTCTTTTTTTAAGAGAATATGATCTAAAAGCGCCGCGAAAGTGATGAAGATTCTTGTATTCAGTGTACAATTTCTTGGTTTGATGCAAAAAAAGATATTTTTGCACATCACACAATGCATATCTTTAAAGTTCCAAGAAGGAAATGATTTTTGAAGATACGAAATATTTTTGGGTTCACGAAATTCCATGGTCATTCGGCGACAGGGTTTACATCAAATCAAAAGTTTCCACGTGTACAAAGCCCTTTTATCTATAAATGTTGGCAAAGTTTGTGAATGTCGGTTTCTCGCTTTGAGCATTCTTCTTCTTCTCGATTCTATTGGCTTCTTCTTCTTGTCGTCCTTCCAATCGTGTAACCTCATGTGAGGTTTACAACAGAAGAGAGGATTCTTTATGGAAACCTCTTTCTGTGAAGTTAAATGAACGAGTAACTATGCTTCCTAGCTATAGAGGTGCCCATAAAGTCAAGCATGCTAAAAGAGACGACACAAGAAACCATTGCAGGGGACGTATTCTTAGTTTCAAACTGAAGAGATGCGGCTGGTTTGCAAGAGTACAACATGTGTACAACGCTAAGGATCTTGTTCTCGAAAAGCATATGCAATTCCCTTTGTACTGTAAGTGAAGTTTTACAATGATCGTCTATCATTTCAGTTGGTTTTGTATAACAACATAGATGTTTTTGTATTGCAGATATTTTTCCTTCCAATATTTTAGAGTGGCAACCTCTTGAATGTTTAACACGAACATTCAGAGTTCTTCATAAGGAATATGCAAAGCTTATGTATGCAGACAAATCCGCTCAAGTTTTCAATAGCACAGAGTTATTTGTCCATTTTGCATATAATCAGGTGCCATTAGGGAGGAGCTCTTATGGAAATCTTATACATTTGCCTGGTCCTTGCATCTCTTCATTAGATTGGGATGCTCCTGATCATTCAACAAAAGGTGGAAAAGAAAGCTTGGACTTTGGATAGCCTTGGACTCAGAGGAGAGTTGTCCAGAAGTACTGATTCATCCAGATTTTCAATCTAGAAAGATAATTGTCACTGCAAATTGGAAATTCAAAAATGTAAGGGAGCTCTAGAATACCTTGATGAGGCATCATCACAATTCAAATTCTCAATTGATGATGCAATAGTTAACATTAGATTAGAGAAAAAACATTATCTAGCATAACTTGCCTGCCACCTAGGGTGATCAAGTTGCAACCCTTTAGATTGTAATAAGTCTCCTTCTTTAAGAAGCTTTTTTTCAAACTTCCATTGATTTTTCTTTGCAGAATGGTGACTAAGAATGTGACTGATTACATCACTTCAATTATGTCTTTTTATGGACTATATTCATATTGGCATTTTTTTGTTTAATTTCAAGATTCTGAGGAGGTTTCAATGGTGCAATGATTATACAGGAACTTGCATATGAAAAAATGGAAAAGATTGGATGACACGACCGATACAAGCGATACGGGCCATCCGAAATTCTCCGATTGCCCATATCGCTTGCATCGGTCGTGTCATAAAAACTTCTCTATCCTCCTCACATTTAACTTTTCTGCAGGATGGTGAATGAACTTGTCTCTAGCAAATCTCTTCTATATTTGAGGTACTCTTTTCTCCTGTAGACAATAATACTTTGAACATATGACACCCCTACAACCATTGCATAGCTTGAGTAACAAAGGAAGTAGCCTACCCTTGAAGCATTGAATCCTGGGGCATATCCAAAAATTCTTAATGCACCTGTTCTTTCAAGTAGAAAAACTCTCTATGCATTAAAGGGTATTGAAGTAAAACCCATGTATCTTGAAAGAGCCCTCAAGGAGAATAGTGAAAAATCTGCCTCTTCACTATACTGCTTATGAATAACACAAAATAATTTTGGATTCAGTTTTGGAAGATAGTGGATCACTGAATGAATATCCATCTTTGTCTTTCCTTTCTTCTCTATGGTTTTCCTTGTTCCCTTCCCCCTCCCAATGTAGTTGTCTTCATCCAATATAGATATCTGTGGAAAAAATTGAAAATCTAGGTTAGAAAAAGTAAAAGGTCTTTTAAAGTCATAGAAATAACTGGAAACAGAAGTAGAAACAAAGCATGAGATACGACCGATCCAAGCGATTAGGGTCATCAGAGAATATTCGATGGGCATAATCGCTTGCATCAGTCATGTTTGATTTATCATCCTCAACTTTATAGAAACATATAATTAATGTTGAAAATAATATTTATAAACACATTTAGTTGTTCTATATGGAGCATTCATTCATATAGCTATAAATATGATACTTAATTGGACACAACCAATTCAAGCGACTAGGCCCATCAAGGAAGCTTGGATGGTCCTAATCGCTTGAATTGGTTGTCTCCAAAGGAGGTCATCTTGAAGCTTAGATTGCATGTGAACTTTTGTATCTTATTATTGGTTAAGAATTTGGAGAAGATAATGCTACCATTGCGTCCGGAATGTGTCAAAACCCTAAGATTGACTGTCTATTTGCATGATTTCGATACCCAGAGGTCTTGATAAGCCTTTTTGTATTGATTTCTAGACACGACCGATGCAAGCGATTAGGCCCATCCAACATTTCCAGATGAGCCTAATCGCTTGCATTGGTCATGTCCTAGATTCATGCACAAATAGGCTCATCAAGACCTTTCCATATCAGAATTTGCATGATTTCGATACCTAGAGGTCTTGATAAGCCTTTTTGTATTGATTTCCAGACACGACCGATGCAAGCGATTAGGCCCATCCAACATTTCCAGATGAGCCTAATCGCTTGCATTGGTCATGTCCTAGATTCATGCACAAATAGGCTCATCAAGACCTTTCCATATAAGAATCATACAAATAGACAGTCAATCTTAGGGTTTTGGCATGTTCCTCCGGATGCAATGGTAGCATTAGGTTCTTGATTCCGAGCCAATAGTAAGATAGGGAAGTTCATGACCGATGCAATCGAAATAAGCTAGTCAAAGGTAGGTCAAACGCGTGTAATCGCTCGTATCAGTCGTATCGGGTATATAGCACAAGTATGCATGGGTGATGAAGAGAGAAATTCTATGAAGGTTGAAAATGTGAAATGGTGAACGGGACCTGTATTTATAGTGGAGAAGGACCGGGTAACGGTCACATGACGTGGACCAATAACTGAGTGCCACGTGGCAAAAGACGTTGGGAATCACAACGGCTAGATGACGTGGCCCACTCAAATGATGCCACGTGGCATTGTAACGTTGGGATTTGCAACGGCTAGATGACATGGACCAATCACACATTGCCACGTGTCACCAACGGTCAAATCATCCCAGAGACCTATTTAAGCTCTTCTATTCACTTTTTTCATTTTTTGTGAAACTCCTTGCTACCATCAACTTGCCGTTGTCTTCGCGTTGTCATCTTGAAGCTTAGATTGCATGTGAACTTTTGTATCTTATTATTGGTTAAGAATTTGGAGAAGATAATGCTACCATTGCGTCCGGAACGTGTCAAAACCCTAAGATTGACTGTCTATTTGCATGATTTCGATACCCAGAGGTCTTGATAAGCCTTTTTGTATTGATTTCCAGACACGACCGATGCAAGCGATTAGGCCCATCCAACATTTCCAGATGAGCCTAATCGCTTGCATTGGTCATGTCCTAGATTCATGCACAAATAGGCTCATCAAGACCTTTCCATATCAAAATTTGCATGATTTTGATACCCAGAGGTCTTGATAAGCCTTTTTGTATTGATTTCCAGACACGACCGATGCAAGCGATTAGGCCCATCCAACATCTCCAGATGAGCCTAATCGCTTGCATTGGTCATGTCCTAGATTCATGCACAAATAGGCTCATCAAGACCTTTCCATATCAGAATCATACAAATAGACAGTCAATCTTAGGGTTTTGGCATGTTCCTCCGGATGCAATGGTAGCATTAGGTTCTTGATTCCGAGCCAATAGTAAGATAGGGAAGTTCATGACCGATGCAATCGAAATAAGCTAGTCAAAGGTAGGTCAAACACGTGTAATCGCTTGTATCAGTCGTATCGGGTATATAGCACAAGTATGCATGGGTGATGAAGAGAGAAATTCTCTGAAGGTTGAAAATGTGAAATGGTGAACGGGACCCGTATTTATAGTGGAGAAGGACCGGGTAACGGTCACATGACGTGGACCAATAACTGAGTGCCACGTGGCAAAAGACGTTGGGAATCACAACGGCTAGATGACGTGGCCCACTCAAATGATGCCACGTGGCATTGTAACGTTGGGATTTGCAACGGCTAGATGACATGGACCAATCACACATTGCCACGTGTCACCAACGGTCAAATCATCCCAGAGACCTATTTAAGCTCTTCTATTCACTTTTTTCATTTTTTGTGAAACTCCTTGCTACCATCAACTTGCCGTTGTCTTCGCGTTTTTACATGCTTTTCAAAACTTTCCATAGACCACATTTTGTGTGAGGGTTTAGGGTCATCATGATCAATTATTTTACAACATGACCGATACAAGCGATTAAGGACATTCGAGGATTTCCCGATGACCCTAATCGCTTGTATCGGTCATGTTTCTTGAGTGCTTTGTGAAAGCTTTTTTAATTAGTTTTTCTGCGTTTAAAATTTGTTCCAAGCTTTTAAACTCTTTTTTGTGCAAGTTGGCTTATTTCGCTTGCATCAGTCATGAATTTCCCTATCTTACTATTGGCTCATAATTTCAAGAAACTAATGATACCATTGCATCCGAAACGTGCCAAAACCCTAAGATTGACTGTCTATTTGCATGATTCTGATATTGAGAGGTCTTGATGAGCCTATTTGTGCATGAATGTAGGACACGACCAATGCAAGCGATTAGGCTCATCTGAAAATGTTGGATGGGCCTAATCGCTTGCATCGGTCGTGTCTGGAAATCAATACAAAAAGGCTTATCAAGACCTCCGGGTATCAAAATCATGCAAATAGACAGTCAATCTTAGGGTTTTGGCACGTTCCGGACGCAATGGTTGCATTATTTTCTTAAAATTCTTAACCAATAATAAGATACAAAAGTTCACATGCAATCTAAGCTTCAAGATGACCTCCTTTGGACATGACCAATTCAAGCAACTAGGACCAATGCAAGCGATTAGACCCATCCGATATTCTTTGATGACCCTAATCGCTTGGATTGGTTGTGTCTCATGCTTTGTTTATGCTTGTGTTTCGAGTTATTTCTATTAAATATATTTCTTTTCAAAGCTTATTACTCATGAAATGTACATAGATACACATAATTATTTCCCAAAGGGGTACAAGATATCGCAAATATGAAGGATGTAATCTTTTTTTGTGTAATTGATCCATGTCCTAATATTAATCCTTACTGATCCATGATTTGTTTTTCTCTAGTAAAAGTCCTATTTATCTGATGATAATAATCTTTTTTTTGTAGGTTATGGCTAGGACAAAGAAGACAGCAAGGAATTCTCTCCAATCACAACATGGAAACTCCAAAGTGTAAGCCTCGCCATACGTTTTGTTGTGTTCTATTTTGAAGCCTGCCATCCATTCTAAATTTAACTTTACCTTGCAGTGCTGCTAAGCTTCTCAAAATGCATATTGATCAAAACATTCTAGGAATTCCTTCATTGAAAGAAGAAAAAAGGTTTGGATACATTCAAATACATGTGCCATTACAGAAATACAACACCTCGTGTGACTGGAGAGTGATTGCAAATGCAGTAAGGTTCTTGGAAAGAAGTTTTTACAACCTTGAGTTGAACTTGTCAGACTATCCATATGCTTGGGTCATCTTGATCAAGGAGAGAGCAATAAATGCCATTATGGAACATGCAATATGCCCTCATATTTTTGGAATGTAAGATTGTAATCTAATGTGTAACCAACATATGTTGGAAGATTTATTGATGTACAAATTGTATGTAATTATGCCAGTCTTCATTTGGAAGATGGTCATTGTAACTATATTTATATGCCTTGAGTAATGTAATGTTGAATTGATCCTCTTGAGAACTAAGTAAAAGTGACTTCATTGCATGGTTCCAGAAAAATTGAATTGGTTCTATCATCAAAATGTCTATTTTGGGTGCTTTTTGCTTTATTCATGTTGAAAAGTTAAATGTGAAGAGGATAGAGAAGTTTTTATGACACGACCGATGCAAGCGATATGGGTAATCGGAGAATTTTGGATGGCTCATATCGCTTGTATCGGTCATGTCATCCAATCTTTTCCATTTTCTCATACCATCCATTTTGTCATACCATCGATTTTGTCATATGCAAGTTCCTGTATAATCATTGCACCATTGAAACCTCATCAAAATGTTGAAAAAAAAAAATTGTCAATATGAATATAGTCCATAAAAAGCCATAATTGAAGTGATGTAATGAGTCACATTCTTACTTACAATCCTGCAAAAGCAAAATCAATGGAAGTATGGAAAAAGGTTCTAAAAGGGGAGATATAGTATGTAAGAATTTCTTGGTTTATATTCTTGAATCACCTAGAATTTACTCATGTAAGTTCCTTTATAATCATTGCACAATAGAAACCTCATTAGAATCTTGAAATTAAACAAAAAAATGCCAATATGAATGTAGTCCATAAAAAGACATAATTGAAGTGATGTAATCAGTCACATTCCTAGTCACCATCCTACAGAAAAGTTAAATGTGAAGAGGATAGAGAAGTTTTTATGACACGACCGATGCAAGCGATATGGGCAATCAGATAATTTTGGATGGTCCATATCGCTTGTATCGGTCGTGTCATCCAATCTTTTTCATTTTGTCATACCATCCATTTTGTCATATGCAAGTTCCTGTATAATCATTGCACCATTGAAACCTCCTCACAATCTTGAAAATAAACAAAAAAATGCCAAGATGAATATAGTCCATAAAAAGACATAATTGAAGTGATGTAATCAGTCACATTCTTAGTCACCATCTTGCAAAGAAAAATCAATGGAAGTTTGAAAAAAATCTTCTTAAAGAAGGAGACTTGTTACAATCTAAAGGGTTGGAACTTGACCACCTTGGGTGGCAGGCAAGTTATGCAAGATAATGTTTTCTCTGATCCAATGTTAACTATTGCATCATCAATTGAGAATATGAACTATGATGATGCCTCATTAAGGTATTCTAGGAGCTCCCTTACATTTCTAAATTTCCAATTTGTTGTGACAGTTATTTTCCTAGATTGAAAATCTGGATGAATCAGTACTTCTGGATAGCTCTCCTCTGAGTCCAAGCTATCCAAAGTCCAAGCTCTTTTGTCCATTACCTGTATTTTGTA
>CM035407.1:194593820-194608820 GCA_020310875.1 Ceratopteris richardii | reverse complement strand
GTGTTCGTGTATGGGTTGAGGAAAATATGTGCCTTGTGCATGGCCTTGTAATATAGCCCTATGAATGCTTATTTGGGAAATGCCTTGGAAGAAGTATGGTGCAAAAATTGGGGGTCTTGAGCTAAGTGCTCAAGGGTATGCCAACGGAGAGGTTTCCTAAACTATCATGGTTATGATGTTTCCAAGTAAAGATACTTACCATGGAGAAGGTCGATCGATGTTCATCTCTTCGTGTTGTACACTCAGCCTTTGGGATGGAACATTGTTGATGAATGTCCATGTTGATGTGTTGGGGCTTCACTCACTAATTAGGCATGCATATATGAAGACATATGGAGACATATGATGGAGGAAAGAAGAAGTGAAGAAAAGACCTACAGAAAATCAAGCCTAAGTGAAGGGACAATTTCACTATTGTAAATTAGTGCAAAATTAGAGTCTAGATTTGTATTTGATCTTTAGAACTTACGAGTTCAAGTCAAAAAGGATGTAAACTTTAGGTATATAAGTTAATTTGAGTCAGGAACATGTAAGAGAGAACTCAATTTTGTAGTTTGAGGTAGTAGAGAAAAGTCGTGTAATTTCTGAGAGAGATGGTGAGAGAAAACTTCTGAGTCTGATAGAGTTTTCCATGGCTGTGAGCAAAATTAGGCCAAGCCATTTTGTACACACCTTCTCTGATAATCAACACATGTTTGTGTAGAAGCATTGTGTCTAATTCCTATTGTACATTGAGTCTCAAGTCATTTCATATGACTATGAAAGTTAGTTGACAGTTACGACTTTTCTGGCGCACATTTGACTGATCTTCTTAAGGTCAGATCTCGAAGCATGGTGTAAAGTTTTTGGTAAGTGATAGCTCGTTGGAAAGCTATAATCCTCAACTACATTTGGTCAAAAGATCTTTGAGAAACGGGACGCGTACTCAGAGAAATCAGTTTAAGAATGAAGGTATGTCAAATCGATGAAGTACATTTTCAGTTTTCAGACATAGTGTAAAGATTGGTACAAAATCAGAGGATTGTGAAGTTATTGCTTGAAAGTTTTGTTTGTTATGTGTTGCTTAACACTAGCAAGAACTTTTCTTAGCAAGTAATCAAAAGATTTGGCAAAGATTAAGCTAATACAGGTCAGATTGAAGGATTGAAGAAAAGGCGCAGATTTCTGTGAAGTGAAATTTTGATTTTCACTAAGTTCAGAGATGAAGACTCATAATGTGAGTGTTGCTAAGCTAATGGTGGTTATGGAGGTCTTCTAATATCACATTAGTTTAGTTCTTGTGGTGTTTTACACACCAACAAGTGGTATCAGAGTAGATAAGGTCCTCGAGAATAAAAGGAGTGCAGATACAAGAAGATTTGAAGAGTTCTTTATCAAAGAAGGAGGAAGCTGAGGTGTTCAACAATCAAAGTCATCAGAAGAGTATTTCGAAGTTGCTCCCAAGAGTAAAGGTCTACAAAAGGTATCATTCTTTAACCTTACACTTACAGGTTGAAGCAGAAGCAAGGATACCATGGCAGATCATGTGTCCATTGACAAATTGGACAGAGATAACTATCCTGCTTGGGTAATGAGGATGGAGGCCTTACTTATGAGTAAGGACTTAATGGTATATGTGACAGGTGAAGAGGAGAAGCCTAAATTTGAAGATGAAAGTCATCCAAGGAAGGAAGAGCTAGGAGCTTTGAAGCTATGGCAGAAGAGAGATGCAAGTGCAAGAGCTTATATATACAACACTATTACAGATCACTTGTTGCCACATATCAGAGGTTTAGAAACAGCTGAAGATATTTGGAATGCTTTGGAAGACCACTTCCAAAACACTACTAAAGCTAGGAAAGCTAGCTTATGGTCAGAGTTTACCACATTCAAGAAAAAGCAAAGTCAAAGCATTAGTGATTATGTTACTAAGATGAAAGACTTGGCAGATAGCCTTGGATCTATTGATGAGGATATTGAAGATCATAGGTTGATAGCTCAATTACTTGCAGGATTAAGAGGTGATGAAAGGTGGAAGCCTTTTGTACTTTCAACAGAACTCTCATTAAACCATTATGTGCCAGAATTGAATCAATTACTTGGATTGATGCTTACATTTGAGCAAGACTTAAAGTCAGATGGAGACAAAGGTCAAAGTTCTGCAATGTATGTGAAGAATAAAAAGAAAGGAGATAAAGGCAAGGCAAAGGATGAAGAAGAGTCAACAACTCAAGCAAATTATGCAAGAGGAAGAGGTTTTGGCAGAGGCAAAGGTCGAGGTAATGGAAGAGGTAGAGGTAATCAGAACAATAACAAGAAGACATGTTGGATTTGTGGATTGAGTAATCATCTAGCATATGATTGTTGGCACAATCAACAAGGAGCAAGCCAAAATCAGAACAACAATGGCAGAGGAAGAGGTGGAAGGTTTCAGAATCAATTTCAAAGAGGAAGACATAATTCAAGAGGAAGTTTTGGTAGAGGTGGTGGAAGAAATTGGAATCAGAATCAATCATATAACACCACATATTACAATTATGCAAATGATACACAGAATGACAACCATACAACATTGATGATGAATTCAATTAGTTCATCAGAGAAGGAGGATCTCAAGGTATTCTATATTGACTCTGGTTGTTCAAATCATTTATCAGGTAATATAGAATTATTGTCAGAATTGGAAGAAGGAAATTCAAGTCATACAGTACAAACAGGTGACAATACAAAGCATAATGTGCATTCAATTGGAAAAGTGAAGTGCAGGAGTGGAGCTGATTTATTAACAAATGTTTTGTATGTTCCAACAATACCAAAGAATCTGATTAGTGTTGGACAAATAGTGGAAAAAGGTTTTCAAGTCAGATTTACAAATGAAGGGGTATTTGTTGAAGATCCAGAGGATGCTTACAAACCCATTGTTTGTGGCAAGAAGGAAGGTAGACTTTTTACTCTCAAAGTGCAAGGAAATGTTGGTCAAGCCCTAATTACACATGGTGATGAAGTAATTACAGAGTTAGATCTTTGGCATAAAAGATTGGGACATTTCAATGAAAGAGGAATCAAAACTATGGTGGAAAATCAATCTGTATTGGGACTACCAAATGTGAAGAATCAACATATGATATACAAGTGTGAAGCTTGTCAGATGGGAAAAGCTCATAGACAACCATTCCAGAAGAAAGGTTTCAAGCATGATGGTTTGCTTGAACTCATACATACAGATGTATGGGGACCAACAAAAGAAGGTTCAATAAATGGATCTAGGTATTATGTTTTGTTTATTGATGATGCTACAAGGTGGATAACCCTTTATGTTCTAAAGGAAAGATCAGAAGTCTTTGGAGCCTTCAAACATTTTCATGCTTATGCAGAAAGAGTTACAGGTCACAAACTCAAGAGGCTAAGGTCTGATGGAGGGGGAGAATACTTCTCCCAAGAGTTTAATGATTATCTTTGGAATGCAGGTATCAAGAGAGAGATAACTTGCAGGTATACACCTCAACATAATGGGGTGGCAGAAAGGAGGAATAGAACATTGGTTGAATTTGCAAGAGCAATGTTAAAAGAAAAGAATTGCCCTAATTATCTTTGGGCTGAGGCTGTAAATACAGCCACATACCTTGTGAATAGGTTACCATGTGGAGCTTTGAATGGTATGACCCCTTATGAAGCTTGGTGGGGTAAGAAACCAACACTTGACCATTGTAAAGTGTTTGGGTCAATTGCCTATGCTTATGTACCATCACAACTCAGACATAAGCTTGAACCAAAGGCAGAAAGATATGTGTTTATTGGGTATGATGAAAAGCAAATGGGTTATAGACTATGGAGTCCTTTAACTAAACATTTTATTGTTTCCAGAGATGTGACCTTTGATGAACAGAAGAGTTGGTATGCAGATAAAGAATGTGAGCTTGAAACATTTGAGGAAGAGATAAGAAGGAGTGCAAGAGGTAAATCACATATGCAGATAGATGGAGATGAAGAACATATGCAAGCAAGCACATCAAGAGTTGGATCATATAGAAGGAATGAAGATGGACCAATATTTGATGAAGAAGTACATCCAGATAGACATGAAGTGTGTGAACCAAGAAGGTCAACCAGAATAAGGAATCAACCTACAAGGTATTCATATGACACTTCTTACTTGAATCAGAAAAATTATGCTTACATGGTTAAGGAAGATGAAGAACCTCAAAGCTATGATGAAGCAAAAGGTAAGAGACAATGGGAAGTAGCAATGAAGGAAGAATTTGATGCTCTTGAAGAGAACAAAACTTGGGAACTTGTTCCAAAGCCTAATGGTAAGAAAGTGATTGGAAACAAATGGGTTTACAAAGTTAAGAAGCATGCAGATGGAACTATAGCCAGATACAAAGCTAGATTGGTGGTTAAAGGCTATGCTCAAACATTTGGCATAGATTATGATGAGACATTCAGTCCTGTGGCAAAGATGTCAACCATAAGGACAATCATTGCCATTGCAGCATCAAAAGGATGGACATTGAGTCAATTGGACATTAAGAATGCATTTTTGAATGGATATATATCAGATGAGGTTTACATGGAGCAACCTCAAGGGTTTGCAGATCATAAGTGTCCAAATTATGTTTGCAGGTTGAGAAGAGCCCTTTATGGTTTGAAGCAAGCTCCAAGAGCTTGGAATTATAGACTTGTAAAGTATCTTAATGATCTTGGATATCAAAGTTCAAAGGCAGATGCAAGCTTACTTATCAAAAGAACAGATGAAGGTATGATCTACATTTGTATATATGTAGATGACATTATAATTACAGGTACCTCAAATGAAGGAATCAAGGAGGTGAAGAAGCTACTTGAAAGAGAATTCAAGATAAGTGATCTAGGAAAATTATCATATTTTCTTGGAATGGAAATCACTTATGCAGGGCATGGCATTTATGTATCACAAGAAAGGTATCTCTTGAATCTTCTAAAGAAGTTTAACATGGAGAATTGCAGAGAGGCATCTACACCATTAGAAGTCAATCACAAACTCAGTAGATATGATGGTGCAGAGTTCAAAGACATGAGGAAGTATCAATCTCTAGTTGGAAGTTTGATTTATGCAACTCTAACAAGGCCTGATCTTAGTTATGCAGTTGGTGTCCTTTCCCAATTCATGCATTGTCCAAAGGATCCACATTGGATTGCAGGTCAAAGAGTCCTTAGATATATCAAAGGTACTTTGAAAGAAGGATTGTATTATCCTTTTACATCAGATATAAGATTGAGAGCCTATAGTGATTCAGATTGGGCAGGAAGTCAAGATGACAGAAGGTCTACACATGGCTACATGATATACATTGGAGATAAGCTTGTGAGTTGGTGTTCAAAGAAACAACACACAGTGGCCTTATCATCAACTGAAGCTGAATACAAAGGACTTGTGGAAGCAGCAAAGGAAGTCATATGGATGCAGACATTATTCAAAAGCTTGGGAATTGATCAAGGTATACCCATCATTCATGGAGATAACATGAGTTCATTATATCTTGCAGCAAATCTTGTGTTTCATGCAAGGACAAAGCACATAGAGATACAGTACCATTTTCTTAGAGAAAAGGTAATGGAGAAAGAGATTGAAGTGGTGTATACTTCCACAAAAGATCAGATTGCAGATATTATGACAAAAAGCTTGGATGGAGTAAAGACAAGTAAGTTCAAGGAGATGGCAGGAATAAAAGAGAAAGAGACTATGTGAAGAAGTCAAATTATGCTAATTAGTGATTGAGGGGGAGCTGTTGGGGCTTCACTCACTAATTAGGCATGCATATATGAAGACATATGGAGACATATGATGGAGGAAAGAAGAAGTGAAGAAAAGACCTACAGAAAATCAAGCCTAAGTGAAGGGACAATTTCACTATTGTAAATTAGTGCAAAATTAGAGTCTAGATTTGTATTTGATCTTTAGAACTTACGAGTTCAAGTCAAAAAGGATGTAAACTTTAGGTATATAAGTTAATTTGAGTCAGGAACATGTAAGAGAGAACTCAATTTTGTAGTTTGAGGTAGTAGAGAAAAGTCGTGTAATTTCTGAGAGAGATGGTGAGAGAAAACTTCTGAGTCTGATAGAGTTTTCCATGGCTGTGAGCAAAATTAGGCCAAGCCATTTTGTACACACCTTCTCTGATAATCAACACATGTTTGTGTAGAAGCATTGTGTCTAATTCCTATTGTACATTGAGTCTCAAGTCATTTCATATGACTATGAAAGTTAGTTGACAGTTACGACTTTTCTGGCGCACATTTGACTGATCTTCTTAAGGTCAGATCTCGAAGCATGGTGTAAAGTTTTTGGTAAGTGATAGCTCGTTGGAAAGCTATAATCCTCAACTACATTTGGTCAAAAGATCTTTGAGAAACGGGACGCGTACTCAGAGAAATCAGTTTAAGAATGAAGGTATGTCAAATCGATGAAGTACATTTTCAGTTTTCAGACATAGTGTAAAGATTGGTACAAAATCAGAGGATTGTGAAGTTATTGCTTGAAAGTTTTGTTTGTTATGTGTTGCTTAACACTAGCAAGAACTTTTCTTAGCAAGTAATCAAAAGATTTGGCAAAGATTAAGCTAATACAGGTCAGATTGAAGGATTGAAGAAAAGGCGCAGATTTCTGTGAAGTGAAATTTTGATTTTCACTAAGTTCAGAGATGAAGACTCATAATGTGAGTGTTGCTAAGCTAATGGTGGTTATGGAGGTCTTCTAATATCACATTAGTTTAGTTCTTGTGGTGTTTTACACACCAACATGATGGTCCACCGATGAGATCTTTTGAGTGGCTGATCCTTTCTCCTCTTTTCAAAGCATCATTTGCCAAATACTGAGAATTGAATTTCTTTATATTTCAGTATACATACAAGGATTTGCATGGTACCAAAACTATCCCTTGCAGATATCTCCTTGGATACTCTTGTACATATGGTAGTTAAGCATCTCTCAAGTTGGGGACCTTCAAGCTCTTCACTCCTACCATGGTAAGAGGAAACCATAGTTGTGGATGCCATGTTCATGCCAAGTTCTTGACATCTACCAGATAAGACAGCAATTATATCATCTGCTAGTTGAGACACACTTCTATCCAAATTGATAAATGTCTAGTAATCAGCAGTTCCACCTTCAACTAAGCATGACTCATTCATGTTCCAAGAGCCAAACCTAGGAACAAGTTTTTTTTTTCTTTTTCTCTTTTCTTTTCCCTTTTTTTTTTTGAGAGGAACAATGCCACCAAACAAGAAGACAGATGTTAGAATCAGAAAAAATAGTTGATGTATGTCAATGTGCTCTTGTGCATGGGACTCTCCAATGTGTCTATGCACGGCCATGTAATGTGGCCCTATATTAATGCATACTTTGGAAATGCATGACCTGAATGGTGCAAAAGACTGGGTTGTGCGAGGAGCACATGGTTGTTGCTCGTCGAGGCTTGATGTAATTTGCAGATGTTGACTCCATCTTTGTTGGAGGTATCCATTGTATCTCGAGATGGCAGTTGATCATTCTTCCTTATAGGGATCTATTTGAGAACAGTCTTCGACTGTGTAGCGATCTCCTTGGCTGCTTCATGTTTGGATGGTTTCTTGAGGGTTGGATCCTTCGGGGTTGGCCCTTTGGTTCTCTGGGGCCTACCGGTGCTTTTGGCTTCCATACCCATACCTTTGTGGCTGGTCGTTTGACTCGCGTTGAAGAGGTTAGTTGGTCCACTTTTGTTCTTGGTGTTTGGTTCTCACCTTTGCCTCACCTTGGCTTCTTTGTTGAGACTTTTCGCGTATGGGAGAGCATAGGTTGTTGCAGACGTAAGAGCTCCCTGGGTACCCACATGTGTAATTGCCCTTGTTGAGCTGCAACTAATTTCTGATGCACCCAAATTTTTCAAAAATCTTGTGGTTGAGCTTGTCCGAGCTTCTTCCTTCGTTGTCTAGCCTGGTTGGATTGCCTGGATGGGGTTTGTGAGGGCATGGATGGAGGTTGCTCTCCTTTGCGTACCCAGATCTGTGTCATGCCCAGAACGGCTTTCTTGTTGAAGGGTGTCTTTTTATTTGCTTTAGCAGTTGTCGTGAACAGTTGTGTTTGTCTTTGTGGTGGAACTACTGTGGTCACCTGAGTCTTTGGAGAAGAAGAAAGATCCACCTGCCTTCGAACCTGTTCTTCCACGATTGACTCCTTTTGCATCATAGAGCTTTTGACGCATACAACATCTTCTTCCATATGATTAGTCTTAGAAGAACTAAGAGAGTGTGTGGTGCCATGATCTGTGAGCATGCAGTTCTCTAATTCTAATGTAATGCATTGTTCATGTACCCAAACTTGAAGCATTTGACTTCTTAGGTTTAAGTTAACTGCATGGCCATAGATCCAATCTTGACCCAAGACAAGTGGTTCTATAAGGTTCTCATCTTGACACACTAGCACTTTGATTTTCATTGGAACATCTTGAAGGTAGATGGGAAGTTCCACCTCGCCCAAACAAGGGGTTTCCACACCTCCTAATCCTATGAGATAAGCTTCTATGGGATTGATGTTCAACTGCAAGTCTTGGAAGTAGGATAGTCTAACTGCACTACTTGTTGCACCTGAGTCAATTAATGCTTTCACATTCCTGGCACCCTTTCCTTGTCCTACCTCTATGGTCACAAAGGGACGTCGGTCAATGACTTGAGAAGTAGTTATGCCCAATTTTTGGCACATATCCATGTGATATTTTGGGGCTTTTGAGTTGACATCTAGGCCTAATCACCTTAACTTATTTCGCCTAATACGCTCTCTAGCCTCTGCCTGTGCTTCTTCCCTCACCCTTAACTCCTCTTCTTTTCGCTTCTTAGCAGTGTTGAGTCTCGTAAGCATATCCTCTGTAAGAGGTTCTTGGTATAACTTGACTTTACATCCACTAATATAGTTTGGCAAGATATCTCCTTCTAGAGTGGCCAACTGAACTGCACCGCTAGTGGAAATTCTATTAATGATCATGGGTCCCTATCCTCTTTTTTCCAATTTACGGGCATGTTGCTTTAGCGTATAAACCAACACTACGTCTCCCTCTTTCAATCCTTTATCTTTGATGTGTGCATCAAAGTATGCCTTTTCTCTTTTCTTTGCAGCATAGATGCCTGCCGTCGCACGTAGCCTTGTCTCTCCTAAGCGTTCTAGATCAAAGATCCTTGAGGACAACTCATGTCCATTCCACTCATACTTTTGTGCTACTTTTAAAGTAGGGATTAAGAAATCTAATGGTAGCACCGCATTCTGTCCAAAGACCATCTGAAATGGGGTGGCATTCAGTACCGTTTTATAGGCAACTCGATAAGCACAAACAGCATGATGTAGTTGTTTGTCCCAATCAGAGCGTTTGTTGTTTACAAGCTTGGTCAAGACATTACATAGGATCTTGTTTGTGCTCTCAGCTTGTCCATTAGCTTGTGGATGATAGGGGGCAGACTTCTTATGTATCACCAAGAACTCTTGGAGAAGATTTTCAATGACTTCATTCAAGAAGTGTGTGCTTCTATCGCTTACTAGTTCTATTGGTAACCCATATCTCGTGAACACGTTCTCAAATAAGAACTTTGTCGTTGTCTGAGCATCATTCTTTGTTGTGGCTTTGACTTCTACCCACTTGGTAAGGTAATCTGTGGCTACAATGATGTACTCTGCATGGGAGTTTCTAGCTAGGGGGTTAATAGGACCTACAAAGTCTATTCCCCACTTTGAGAATGCACGTCCTCCCATCACGGGCCTCAAAGGCATCTCGTCTTTTTTGATAGTATATTGTGCACGTTGGCAAGTGTCACATTTCTTCACATAGGTATGAGCATCCATATGGAGAGTGGGCCACCAAAGTCCTGAGAATAGAATGGTCTTGATCACTCGGTCAGGACGAAAATGTCCACCTGCAACACCATTGTGTGCAGTCTCTAAGACCTTTAAATAGTCTGATTCATGAACGCACAGTCTTAAGTAACCATCTTTGCCTCTTCGGTATAGGTTGTCTCCTACTAAGGCGTAGCCTTGAGCCTCTTGCTCCATGCTTCATCTTCTTGCTAGGCTAGCCTCTTTGGGTAATCTTCCCAACCTCATAAACTCTACCAATGGAGTACTCCAATCTGGAATTAATGACACTTGATAAAGGGTGGCATGCTCCACTAGGGGTCTCTCTCTGCACACTGGGCAATTCTTAATCCGCTCATGTATTTCTTTGTCCATGCTAGGCCAATACACTCCTAAACATTTTAGATTTTGCAATGTTTGTTGTTTAGAATAGTGATTTCCTAGCAATCCTTCATGGGCTTGTTGCAACCAACTACTATGTTCTATCGTCCTCAACACAACAAGCTAATACACCCTCAGTATCTTGTTTGTACATGCTTCCTGCCAATATGTGATATTTTTGTGATTTTACAATTTCTTCTTGTGATGTTTTAACATTCTTATTTGGGGGTCCAAAGGTTAGGACTGGTACCAACTTATTTGCCCATTTAGGAACAAATTCTAAATTGAACAAATAAGCATCGGGTAATTCGTCAGACACTCCTTGCAGTGACTCTCTTGAAGTGATGCGAGAAAGGTGATCTGCCCGAAGGTGGTTTCTACCTTTCCTGACAACAACTTCAAAGTCATACTCCATTAGTAAGAGGAACCATCTTACTAAGCGTCCAGTATTGCAAGGTTTATTGACCAAATATAACAAAGCTTGATGATCAGTGAAAAACTTGAACTTGTTGGCCAATAAATAGTGTCTAAACTTCTTGGCAGCATATACCATGCCTAAGCCCTCTCGCTCAGTTGTGGTATAGTTTCGTTCAGCTGCGGTGACCTGTCTACTAGCATATGCTATGGGCAAGTCTAAGTTTCCTTCACCTGTGGGTTGTGCTAGCACACATACTATGGCGTTTTCCACATGGACATGGAATGGTTTATTCCAATCAGGAGTGGTCAATATTGGTGCTGTGCACAAACGTTTCTTCAGTTCATTGAAAGAATTCTCGCATTCGTCGTTCCACTCAAAATTAGACAACAATGCATAAAGGGGTTTAGCTATGATCACGTACATGTGGATAAACCTGTGGTAATATCCACAATGGCCCATAAAGGCTTGTACCTCTTTAACATTCATTGGCCTTGGCAGCTCCGCTATGGCTCGTACCTTATCTTCATCTGTTGAGATTCCATTCTTAGAAACAATATGACCTAAGATTTTACCTTGACGCACCATGAACACACACTTTTCTGGGTTCAGACACACTCAATATTCTCTACACTTATTGAAGATTTGTCTGAGCTCAAGGATGTGAAATCTTCTTTCTTGGGAATGAGCACATAAATCATCCACATACACTTCTAAGCTCTTCCGCAAGAACTCTTTGAAGACATGACACATGAGCCTTTGGAATTTTGCAGGTGCATTGGTGAGCCCAAATGGCATCACACGAAATGCAAATATTCCGCACTCTGTGGCAAAAGCTGTTTTGTGTTGATCTTCTGGGGCAATGGCTACTTGATTGTAACCGAAAAACCCATCAAGGAGGCTATAAACTTCCTTGCCTGCAACACGCTCCAATAGGTGTTCCGTGATTGGAAGTGGATAACTATCTCTGATCGTAGCAGCATTAACTTTTTTTAGGTTAATACACACTCGCAAGTTCTAGTTCTTCTTGGGCACCACTACAATGGGAGACACCCATTCAGTATGCTCAATCTCATAGATGAATCCAACTTCAATCAGCCTATCAATTTCTTCTTTTATTTTGGCTGCATATGTATCATTATATGTGTAGGGCTTCTGTTTGGTGGGCTTTGCATCAGCAGTCATGGGGATAGTATGAGAGCAAATTCTTGGATCTTCCCCTTTCAAGTCTTTATAGTGCCACGCAAACACATCCCTATATTCCCTTAATAGAGCTACGAGCTCCATTTCTTCTCTTGCACTTAGGTCATCTCCTATATATGTGCATCCCTCTTCGTTCTCTTCAATGGTCACTACAATTTTCTTGGTCTTTTCTTTATTATCATATGATTCTCCTACGATGGCCTCTCTCTTAGGCATTCGTACCAAAATTTTGCGGTCGTCAACTTCATATTTCTTGAAGTTTTCTGGTACTTCAAACAATGATTCCTCCTCTTCTTGTTTCACTGCTTTTCTTTTCTTTTTCTTTTGACTGCTCTCACTTCCATCCTTTGAATTTACCGTTTTAATACTTGTGAGAGGTTCTTCTTCTTTCTGGGTGAACACTCCTATATCTTCTAGATAGTGCTACTCTGAGTTAAAGCAACTATCCATCACAATGAACTCTATATCATCATCATTCTCTTCTTCTTCTATGACATCACTAGGGTCACATTCTTCTAGCAAGGGCTGACACATGAACACTGAGATATCATAACCCTCCTCATCACAGTGAGGTGTCCATTGTTCTTCATTGACTGCAATGTCCATGGTGGCTAAGATTTCTGGCCAGCCATGAGGCTCAAATTCATCATCTGGAAAGATCATCGGTGTGTAGGCTGGGTCTCTAACTAGTCTATCTCCTGGTGAAGTTCCTTCTTCTCTCCCTTTCAAGCGTTTTTCCTCTTCCTCTGCGACCTTGCACATCCACAAATGAGTATCTTCGTGCAGCCATGATGGATCAGGTGAACTTTCAGAATGCACAGAGATGGAATCTTCTTCCGCTTTGTGGATAGGATTCCACTGTAGGGGTGGCACATCTCTGAAGGAGTAATCCTTCAAATTGAACTTGGTGGTGATCCTTAAGTGTTGTAAGTACAAGGAGTTGGTTCCCCAATCCTGTACTATTTGCAATTGTCGTAGGAAGGGTCTTCCTAGGATCATCTCATAGACGTTATTTTTCTCAAAGTCACATATAGCAAATGTATGTTCAAACTCCACACCACAAGTGGTTAGAGTTATCCCTTCGAGCAATCCTAGAGGTCTTTCAAAATGACCGTCGGCCATTTGAAGCTTCATTCTAGTTGGTCTTAATGTGGGTTTGCCCCATTGCTTCCACAAGGAGGTGGTCGCAATAGCAAAACCAGCACTTGAATCTATGATTGCTTTGGTTGTGTAACCTTGGTAGGTTATTGGAAGATAAGTATTACCTTCTTCAACCTCACACATGTCCCCTATTTTGTCTAGAGGTATCTCTGGTACTTTTTGCTTAGAGCTTGTTTTTGGCATATTGGACTCAAGTTCTGGAACCTGATCCTTCACATGATTCCATAGCTCAGGTTTTGCTTTGAGCAGCTCTTCTACAGTGAGGTGACACTAAACCTTAGTGTTCTTCACGACATCAGTGTTCCTTGGAACCATTGAGTCTTCATTTCTTACCAGTATTGTGGGAGCTCTAATCTGGAGAGATTCAGATTCCCATGGACCTGGAAATTGAGGCAGTTCTTCTAGGGTATTAGATTCAAAATCTAATCTTTCATCTTCTTGTTGTTCTGCTTTATCTGCGTAAATAGATGGAATGTCTTGGGGAAATTGATCATGAAGATCATCAATCTCAGGAATAGGAGGGGAGTTACCTTTCTCCTTGGCCCATTTCTCTTCTTGTATTTCCCGCAAGAACTCTTGAGAGTACTGTTGAATTGAAGGAGGTATTCCAACATCTGTGGAATTAGGAACATAAGCTCACATTGGTGGTGAGCTTCCTCTTTCAATAATTGGTTGAGCCTGTGGAGGTAAAGAAACTTGTGGTTTGTTTACCAATTGCTCTAATCTTTCTAGTAAGCCCTGGAAATGCAAATCCGTTTTGACAGAGTTTGTCTGATTGAACTTTTGACTAGTCTGAGGTATAGCTTGAGCTTGTTCTACCATTTTCATGCACATTTTCATCCGTTCAATCTCTAAATCCGCTCTAGGGTAACTCTTGTCTAGGTTTGCAACTGTTGGCCCTTCTTGAAGTCACTCTTCTATGGATCTAGGCTCTTTCAAGTACACATATGATCTTAACTTTGTGCTCAGTAAGCCATCTAAGAACAAATCCACTTGTTTGGTTGGTGTGGGTAACTCTGGAGCAGGGCACCTTTCTAGGTACTGTCTGAACCTTCTACCTGCTAGTCGCACTGTTTCTTGGGGTGTCTGCTTGAAACTGTGGATCAAAGATGATGTGTTATGTCTGATACCACTCTTGGAAATTCTACAATGAATTCGTCTAGCAGCTGACCTATATCGCGATAGTTGCGACTACTCAATGGTTGAAACCAAGCCAAGGCAGTGCCCTTAAGAGTCAAACCAAATGCCTCATACTGGGTGAATAAATCCTCAACCTGTTCAGCTCTTAACACTTGTTTGAACTCAGCCACTTGATCATAAGGATCTCCTGATCCGTCAAAATAATTCTTCATTGCCTTGATCACTTGAGTGGGTCTAAGGGTTCTTGTGTGCTCTCGGGGTCTAGTCAATGGAAAATCATGTTCATCTCTTTGTTGCCTATGTGCTTGATGTCTCTCTCTTTCAAGTCTTTCATTTTCAAATCCTACTCTATTTCTGCCCACCGTGTGTGCAAAACTTACCTCAGGTCTCTCTCTAGTTCTTTCTCTCTGGGCTTCATGAGCTTGGGATGATCCTACTCCTTGGAGGCCATGGGAAACATTGGATCTTGGTGGAGGGAAAATCAATTCACTCTTCCAAGTATATGCATGTCTCATGTTTTGTTACCAAGAAAATTTTCTCTGACGTGTTATCCAGGTAGACAACCTTGCCTGGTATCTCTGGGTCCTTGAACTCGTAGGTGATGACTATGCCCAATTGGCTAGGTTGATCTGGCTTGAATCTCCAAAAGGCTTCCTCTGTTTCTCTATTCAAGAATAGTTCTATGCTTTTGTTATCTTGAGGAATCCAATCTGGAGTGATCACTCTGGTCAAAACTGACTTGCCCCTAGGAGTCTGGGTCCTTGTCCTACATTTCCTTGTTCTAGGTCTCCTATCTCATTCTCAGGAATGATATTTCCAAACTCATCAGTCCTATCTGGTAGGTTGGTGAACACATACATGGTTCCTT
>CM035407.1:194573820-194578820 GCA_020310875.1 Ceratopteris richardii | reverse complement strand
TATCTATCTATCTATCTATCTATCTATCTATCTATCTATCTATCTATCTATCTATCTATCGATCTATCTATCTATCTGTCTGTCTATCTGTCTCTCTCTCTATCTATCTATCTATCTATCTATCTATCTATCTATCTATTTATCTATCTATCTATCTATCTATCTATCTATCTATCTATCTATCTATCTATCTATCTATCTATCTATCTATCTATCTATCTATCTATCTATCTATCTATCTATCTATCTATCTATCTATCTATCTATCTATCTATCTATCTATCTATCTATCTATCTGTCTGTCTGTCTGTCTGTCTGTCTATCTATCTATCTATCTATTCTTGGTGTAAATCACAAGCCTATAGACTTGGCTTGAATGTTATCTTGAAGACTCTACATATGTGAAGTAGCATAGGAACCATTGCTAGTAGTTAATTATCACTTTATCTCTTTGTAAAAGTCAAATTGACTTGGAATCTTTTGTAATCACCTACCAAAAGGATTCGTGGAAAAAGTTAGCTATTTGATTTAAGGAATATCTCCTAGGATATAGGAGTTTGATCACAGGGAGCCAAAAGTTTGAATTTGAATTCAAATTTTTACTCATTCCTTATAAAAATGGACATGGAAAAGTCGCGGGTAGAACTCATATTTCCCGAGCTTCGCATCAGTGATTCTGAGTGTGTGCGAGGCCTATACTCTAGACCACACCTATCTACACCATTGGGCAATGATTTTCATGCCAATGGATTTGTATGCAAGTGTTCATTAATACATACATTCACATTGTTCATTTCTGAGTTCTCTGTCATACTACTCAAAAGTCTGTCAACTTGTGAAGTGCATATCTCGGTAAATTCTTCACCACATTCAGTGATTCAAAGCTTGTTGGATTCAGCTTGAAGTTATCTACGTTCTGCTAATGTTTGAAGAGATTATATTCAGCCATTTCAGAGAAGTCTGCATCGAGGTGATCACTGGTCAATTTCTGCTACAGTCCTAAAAAATCAGGGGTATAGCTTAACTTGCTAAAGTGATTTCTCTTAGCATAGTTTATCTTTTTACATCATTCCACTTGGAATAGTTATCTTACTAAGCTAATTAGGTACCCCTAAAAGGAATTTTTCCAATTCCTATTGTGCTGGTCATACTGAGCAAAATACCCCGCAAGTGTCAAGACATAAATAGAAGGTTTTCTTGAGTTTGAGGGTTTCAAAGTTATCTGTTTTGGTTCAATCATTGCACACATCATTTCCAAAGTACATAGGGCATTTTATGGTGTCATTGGAAAGCTAAGGAGGTCTACTTATCAAATCTGAAGCAAAAGAGGGCTGGTTCAAAGCAACTTTTAGCAGTACCTATTCAGTCTCTTGGAGCATCCATCCATCTTTCCCAACAGTGGTATCAGAGCAAACTAAGGTAAAATGGGAGATGGTTTTCCTTCATTTATTGATAAATTGGACAGGAACAACTATCAAGCATGGTCTCTAAGGATGAAGACCTACTTACAAGGAAGGAGTCTCTATGGATACATCTCAGGAGATGAGGAATTGTCCTCATTCAAAACAAGAGGATTACCAACCAAGGAAGAACATGAAAAGCTCAACACATGGTGTGCTAAGGATGCATTGGCAAGGTCTTATTTACTCAACTCCATCTCTGATTTTCTTTTGCCACATATTAGAAATTGTAAGACATCCCAAGAGACTTGGGAAACCTTGTCATCATATTTTTCCTCCAACACAAGGGCTAGGAAAAATCAGTTGTGGATTGAATTAATATCATTAAGGAAGCAACCTAAGAAAGCTGTTTCAAAATTTGTGTCCAAGATTAAATATGTGGTAGATCAGTTAGCAAGCATAGGAGAAGAGATTGAAGAAGAGCAGATTGTAAGGCAAGTGATCAATGGCATCAAGGCTGATGACAAATGGGAAAGCTTCACCACTGCCATGGACCTCTACATGGACATGCAAATACCAGATCTTACAACTCTCATGGGATAATTGTTTACACATGAAGCAAAGCTCAACAAGAATGGAGATACTTCCAAAGGTAATAACTCTTCTGCCCTATACACTGATAAGAAGTCTAAAGATAAAGGCAAGAGCAAGAAGCTGGAAGATGAAGGCTCTACCTCCCAAGCCAACTATGCAGGGAGAGATAGATCATCAAGAGGAAGGGGCAGAGGAGGTAAGCAAGGTAGGGGGAGATCCTATAACTCCTCACCATGCAACATTTGTGGTTTATCAAATCATACTACAGATGAGTGTTTCAGGAATTACAAGAATCGGAGAGGAAGAGGATACCAAAGAGGTGGATACTCACAGTCAAGAGGTAGATTCAACCATCACCCAGGATACAATAACAACTACAACAACAATTACAACAATAATTACAATGGCAACTACCAAGGAGGATTCAAATCCAGAAAGGACTACAACAACTACACAGAGGAGTAGGATGACTCTCTTTTGATCATGAACATGACTTCAAAATCAAGTACAAATGATGAACACCTATTCTACATTTACTCAGGGTGCTCAAATCATGTGGCTGGCAATGTAGCACTACTCTCTGATCTTGAGGAACCAAAAGGTAAGCATCAAGTTCAAACAGGTGATGACATCAATCATTCAATAGTTAAAGTTGGAAATGTTAAGACTTGTGATGGAAATCAGAATTTGTTGAGTAGGGTACTCTATGTATCAACCATTACCAAAAATCTGATGAGTGTTGGACAGATTGTGGAGAAAGGTTTGCAGGTTAGATTCAACCAATATGGAGCATTTGTGGAGGATCCAAGACATGGGTTCAAGAGAATTGCTAAAGGAGAAAAATCAGGTAGACTTTTCACCTTTGAGTTAGAAGACACAAAGAATATTGCACTATACAGTTATAAAGATCAAACACTTTTAGAGCATGAGATTTGGCCCAAACGATTAGGGCATATAGGAGAAAGAACTTTGAAGCAAATATGCAGGAGCCAATGTGTGCTTGGAATACCTAATGTATCCAAGCAACATATGATTTACAAGTGTGGTGCTTGTCAATTTGGGAAGTCTCACAGGTTACCCTTCTCAAGGAAAGGATACATGCATGAAGACTACCTAGAGCTTGTCCACACAGATGTATGGGGACCAAGCAAAGACCCCTCAGTCTCAAGTTCAAGGTACTATGTATCTTTTATTGATGATTATAGTAGATGGATTGTATTGTACTTCATGAAGCACAAGGATGAAGTGTTTAATTGCTTTAAAAAATATCTTGCACTAGTTGAAAATCAGACAGGAAGGAATTTGAAGAGGCTAAGGTCAGATGGAGGAGGTGAGTACTTCTCCAATGAGTTTGAAAACTTCTTACAGGACAGAGGCATCAAAAGAGAAATAACCACAAGGTATTCTCTTGAACAGAATGGGGTAGCTAAGAGAAGAAATAGGTTGATTGTTGAGACAGCTAGATCTATGGTGAATGAGAAAAAATTACCTAACTATCTATGGGCAGAGAGTATTTCTACTGCCACTTACCTCATAAAAAGGTTACCATCTAAGTCTCTTGATGGCATGACACCCTGTGAAGCATGGCATGGTAAGAGACCCTCACTTGACCATTGCAAGATATTTGGATGTGTAGCATATGTACACATTCCTTCTCAGATAATATGTAAGCTAGATCCAAAGGCTGAAAAATGCATCTTTATTAGGTATGATCTAAATTAAAAAGGTTATAGGTTTTATAACCCTACCAATAAGGATTCATGGTAAGCAGAGATGTTGTCTTTGATGAAAATGATTCTTGGTATGAGAATGGATGCAGGAAGGTTAAATTACCCTATGATTTGGAAGAGGAGTTTTCAAACCTTGCAAAGGAGGAACCTACTCAGAATGAAGCCTCAAGTTCAGATGATGAAGATACTATCAACCTTGAAGAGTTCAAGGCATGGAAGTCCAAGGGCAAAATGAAGATGAAGAAGCTTGAAGACATACCTGAATCTTCAACTCAATCAATCAGAATATCACAAAGAGAAAGCAAAAAACCTATCAGATATGGGTATGATACATCTCTTTTTACTAAACATTCTGTTTATCTTACCAAAGATTTGTCAAATGAAGAACCAGGATCATATGAAGAAGCCATAACCAAATCAGAATGGAAAGAAGCTATGGATGGGAGATTGAAGCACTTAAGGAGAGTGACACATGGGAGTTAGTACCCAAGAAGGACTCCATGAAGGTAATAGGATCCAGATGGATCTATAAGCTTGAAAGAAATTCTGATGGCACAATTAATAGGTACAAGGCCAGATTGGTAGCCAAGGGTTTTGCACAAACCCAAGGCATAGACTATGAAGTGACATTTTCTCCTCTGGCCAAGATGCCAACAATCAGAGTGTTGGTAAGTGTGGCTGCATCAAATAATTGGAATATGTACCAATTGGATGTCAAGAATGCTTTCTTGAATGGATGGATCTCAGAGGAGGTATATATGTCACAACCTCCTAGCTATGAGGACCCTAAGAAGGTAACATATGTTTGCAAATTAAAAAAGGCTTTATATGGATTGAAGCAGACACCTAGGGCATGGAATTATAGGTTAACTACATACCTCCAAGACCAAGGATTTGTCATGAGCAAGGCAGATACTTCTCTATTCATCAAGAGAAGTAATTCAGAGGTAATATACCTTTGTGTTTATGTTGATGATATCATCATTACAGGTAATGATGTCAATGGAATCAGATATATCAAGAGTCAAATGATGAAGGAGTTCAAGATCAATGATCTTGGTCTATTGAAGTATTTTCTTGGGCTTGAATTAGTCTACACTAATTCAAGGATATACATTACTCAGAAAAAGTATATACAAGACATGTTAAAGAAGTTTCATTTGCAGGATGCCAAGGTAGCAAGCACTCCAATGGAGGTAAACCTAAAACTAAGTGCCCATGAAGGTGATGAAGTCAATGACATTACAGATTATCAAAGTATGGTGGGTAGCTTGAA
>CM035407.1:194338820-194568820 GCA_020310875.1 Ceratopteris richardii | reverse complement strand
AAGGGGCAGGACTCGCGGCTCGCAGCAATGGAGCTCCTTGAACATCGAGCCAGTACTATGCTTCATGTCAGATGGTCCAGTTTTGAAAAAACAGCAACTTGGAACGAGCAGTCGCAACTCGCCGCAACAATGCAGCTCTTCCAAGGTCAAAGCAACTCTATGTTTCGTTAATTGGGTTGGCGGGGTCTGCGCGCTTTAAGTGGATTGGCTGGATCTTCTGTCTCTTGAGGTAGGATGAAGGTTCAATCCTCACTATGGATAGATAGTGTCAGCTTAAGATCAGTGTAAACCATGATATTTCTAGTTGAAACCAGTCCTTTCTTGTATTATCTTACACTATGACATTTCTAGTTGAAACGAGTCCTTTCTTGTATTACTTTTGGGCAATCGAATCCCTGCTTTCTGAGATACGAGAGATTCCATGAGCACTATGCCCGTTCACTTGTACAATTACGATTTCAAACTTAAAACTCGAGAGAGTAAGCTTCGGCTGAATCTTCATTTAAAAAAAAAACTCTATGTTTCGTGTCAGATAAAAGAGCTCTTCTGTGAAAGATCAGATGCATGTCAATTGGTTTCAGTGTCTCTCTATGCTACTGACATAATACATTAACATATCAGAAGTGATCTGATTTCATCATCATGAAACATGAAGCATCTCGCCTGTGAAAGAGGCGTAGGAAGCTCTTTTGACAGTGGTACGAAATTACCACCCAACATGAAGTTCATTTCTGAAATATCAACCGTATGTCAAGTAGTATCAATTTCTCATCATGCTAGTCGTTTCATCACAGTTACGTTCTGATAGCATCATCATTGTGTCCTACTAACTTTTTTTTAAGAAAATGCAGAAACAGGATTAATTTATAGGAGAAAAAATGCATTGCCTCATGAGAAGGGAAGAGGCACCCTGGTTATACATTACTATTGCCAATCATAATCAAAGTGGGACTAGAGTACAATCACCAACAATAATCAATCTGTAGCACAAGAGAGAAGAGAGACTCTCTCCATTTACATAATTAATCTGTAGCACAAGAGAGAAGAGAGACTCTCTCCATGTACATGGCTTTATGATTGTCCAATACAATGACACATGAACTTCTCAGATATCAACCATACAAAACAGAACCGTTTTAGATATGTGCTGAAACATGCCTTTGAATGGACTACTAAGATCCAGGGAAGTATCATCAGATAGCATCTCTAACCTAAGAAGAATGGATGCATTGCTCCGAATTTCTCTAGGCTTCGATGCATGGTTGTCAATCGATATGATGCTGAGGGATTTCACGTGTATTTTTTTGAGACCATAATGAATTGGAAATACACACTCAGATAGAGGCAACCATCATGAGAGTCTTATGGAGATGTTTGGCCAAGATTTGAACTCAAGACTTCCTCTCACAACTTCAAGGCATCAGCCACTAGACTATGCAGGCTCGGACAGGATTTCACGTGTAGTGCTCGCTATATATCGAGGAAACTCTTTACAATGAGCTTCAGGGCAGTATGCAACGAAACTTAAGCATGGCCACCCATGATTTCTGATTACTGTAGAGGAGGCGTCTTTTCTGCGTACCCTCGAATAGCTGCTTGAACGCTTTTTCCCTTGAAGGGATGTGAGATGGAGCTAACAATCCAACGTTCTCAACACTCATGTAAAGGACATGTCCTCAAAAACGTGACGTAGTAGGCTAAGAGATGGAGAAACTGTCAAGGTTTTCTATGAAGCAACACCAAATTAAAAAGTTGTTCTATGACTGAGCCCGCATAGCCTAGTGGCTGACGTCTTGAAGCTATGGTAGGAAGTTCTCAGCTGAAGTCTTGGATCGACATGTCTATGAGTTTCTCATTATGGATGCCTCTACCTTACGAGGTTGGGTGTTTAAGTGTGTATTTCCAATTCATTCTACTCTATAAAAAAAAAGTTGTTTCATACGTTCATATTCATGATGTGGAAGAGCTTCTTCACAGACCATGTAGTCGTCTTTCATGTAGATTTCAGTTCAGCTAGTTTTCCATGTTCATAGGAAATGCATGTACTTGGAGATGTTCATGCATGCGTGTAAGGTAGCTTGATAAGGTGTTGATATTTCTTTAACGAAGCTCGATCTAAAGACCTTCTGTTTCATAAAGTTGGAACTTAGACAAAAAACATACACACACCTAAGGGGTTGTCTTTATCTCGCACATCGAGGGTTTGTGTTGACACCATAGCTGGGACTTAAACCTTGGACATTTTTGTATTAGTCTAGGAGTGTTACCAATACACGCTACCCTCAACATAATATATCTTGCATATGAACAATAAGAAGATTGCAGAAAAACCCAATTTATTGCAACTACTCATCATAAACAGTCTTTGTATGTCTTTAAGTG
Source organism: Ceratopteris richardii (assembly GCA_020310875.1). Taxonomy (NCBI): domain Eukaryota; kingdom Viridiplantae; phylum Streptophyta; class Polypodiopsida; order Polypodiales; family Pteridaceae; genus Ceratopteris; species Ceratopteris richardii. Next base: position 194,566,438 of record CM035407.1, on the reverse strand, counting down.
AGTGCATATCTTAGCCTCTCTCATTGAAGCTGCCCCAAATGGATGCTTACCATCGTTATCTGCAGATGTTTCAGGATCCCATAAGCGATATCCAAATTTTCCTTCTTGATCATATACAAAAAGATGCATTTCTTTGACTTATAGTCCAACATTTGTCTAAGATTCTTAGGTATATGAACATATGCTTCACACCAAAAACTTGAAGATGATCATAATATGGTGGCTTCCCTATCCACTTTCAAACCTTTGGCAGTACTAGGTGAAAGGTTAATCACATGAACTGCATTTAATACTGCTTTTGTCCAAAAGCCTTGTGTGATTTAGCATAGAAAGTTCTCTATCCTGGATAGTTCTATTCATCCTTTTAGCTACATCATTTTGTAGTGGGGTATAAGAAGTTGTAACTCTCTATGAATTCCTCTAGATTGATAGAAAAGGATAAATTCATGTGACATATACTCACCCCCATAATCCGAACATAAAGCCTTAAGCTTAGTTGTTTTTTCACTCTCAACTGAAGCAATCCATTTTCTAAAAGTAGGGAATACCTTATCCTTTGCTTTGATAGGATATACCCAAACTTGTCTAGTAGCATCATCTATACAGTGACAAAGTAATGAGAAACACCTAATGAACTTGTGAGCATAGGACCACACACATCTATTTGAACAAGATCTAAAGGTTAAATTGAAGATTCAATGTGCATCTTCTACACATTCCTAGTTTGCTTTCCATGTTGACAATGCTCACAAAATGAGAAATCTGAGAAAGACAACGCATATAAGTAGCCAGAATGAGAAAGATTTTCCATTTCACTACGTGATGTATGGCCCAAACAACCATGTTAAATACAAGCCATAGGCTATTCAGTAATAGCTAACAAGTGTTCTTTGTGTGATACAAGTAAAGGATAAAGCAATCTAACCTTGCTTCCTTTTGCAATAACCATACTGCCCTTTGATATGCAAAAGGATTGACCATAGAAGGCACCTTGTAACTTACCTCATCAAGTTGACAAACTGACATCAAACTCCATGATAACTAAAGTACATGGCATACATTATGCATAGCAAATTTTGAACCATCAATGAATTTTACAACCACATCTCCAATACTGACAAGCTCACATTGATAAGAATCACCAAGTCTCACAGTACGAAGAGACTTCACTGCATAAGTAGAGAACCACTCTCTATGTGGTGTCACATGAAAAGAAGCACTAGAACCTAGCACCCATGTATGGGAAAGAGATTCAACCTTAAGAACCTCAGTAGGCATAGTACTATCAAGTGTCAACACATTAGCATCATCAAAAATGAAATTGATTTCTTCAATCTTCACAATCAAAGTAGATGGTGCATGTTGTTGTTTAACATGTCCATCAACATTTTTCCCTTTACCTTTAGCATCCTTTAATGCATAGCAGTCTTTCTTCATGTGTCCTTTCTTATGACAATAGTGGCATTTAATATCCCTCTTCCTTGATTTACTTCTACTCTTATTTCATTGACGATTCTTTTCCTTGTTCTTGCTCCTGCCATGTTGTTGATCCTTTCCTTGGTAAGAATCACAAACATTATAGGCATCTACACTCTGAGTGCCAACCATAGATTTTCTATGAATCTTCTTATTCAAGACACACTAGTTTACAACCAAGTGCACCATTGCTAATAGGTGTGCAAAACGTATCCCATGATGATTGCAAGGTGCATAACAATAAGACTGCTTTCATTTCATTATCCATATCCATTTTTTGAGCATGTAACTGGGAGAATATAACATCAAACTCATTTAGATGAGAAGCAATACTATCTATGTCCTTCATGCAAAGGTCATATAACTTTCTCATTAGATACACTTTATTTGATGCTGTCTCTTTTTCATATGTAGTGCATAGCTTCTTCCAAAGCTCCTCTACACTTTCATAATCTAATACTATAAAGTAAACATTATCTGCGAGGTGCAATTGAATGGTAGATCTGGCCATTTCATCTAACTCATCCCAATCACCTTCATCCATGTTAGCAGGCTTCTTTGAGATTCAATTTACTGGTTTCCATTGCCTTCTTTGAATCAGCACATCTTTAATCTAATTCTTCCTTAGAGAAAAGTTTGTGCCATCAAATTTTCGGATCTCAAAATGGTCTTTTGCCTTGCAATTTATAGCTCCCCCTCGGAACACTCCCACTAGACCCTCCACCATACGTGCTTAAGATCTTTGATGCCATGATGATAGAGAACTAAATAGAATGATAATGGAGCTATAATGAATCCAAACACCACTTAAGCTCAAAAAGGATGACCAAGTGTCAGATTCAATCTTCCTAGAAAAATGAATTAATGAACTGTAATGATCAACCAAAGGGATTATGTGAGAATAAATGTGCTCACACCAATAAGTGTATCAAAGGAGTAAATTGACCATTATGTAGTTGACAAAACCAAAACATTTTGAAAACAAATTTCCGGAGTATCCTCTATAAAATGAGCATATGAGCAATGTCAAAATCCCATTAAACTTGAATTACCGACATGTTAACTTGCATAGTGAATCACTGACTTCGCTGCATATAATCAGTTACCCGAAAGAAGCCAACAAGGTTTATCGAGCACCTATGAACAACCATCATACATCTCCTATGGTGAGGCTGTGTAAGTCTTCCACCTGTATCATTGAAGAGAGATCGACAGCTGGGGTCTCCGAGTTAAGAAAACCTCACCATGACCCTCTTTATCAAATGTAAAAGGCTTTATGCAACAAATGTAACTGCTATATCAATGATCACATGAACATACATAAGTGATATCAACCCAAATACTAGCCAACAACACATGCAAGTGTTTGTCAACTCTTTTCTTTAGGCAAAAAACATGCATAAATTTGTAGTGGCTGCTCCCACCACAACTCAAAATGTTTCAAGAAACTTGTAGATTTACTAGAATGGCTGAAAATACAGCCCTTTGCCCAAAAGATGAATATTTACTATCATAGAAGTGAAAAAGAGTACTCTTTGTGATGTTCTTGAACCTGTCTAATGAGAACTACGCGTGAAATTACCCCAAAATGACTCCAAAAATCACCCCAAAAATGCTTCAAAATAGGCTTTGAGAGCAAAGACTGAACCTTTGAGGGCCCAAAACATGTTCAAGCTAATGTTAAACTTAGTCTTTCCCCTTTTTCAAACACCACAAGAGTGTACCTTAGCAGTAGGAGATTGACATTTAAGCGAGCTTTAGGGGGAATAGTACTAGGATGGGTGACCTCCTAAGAAGTACCGAACCTCTGTCTTTCTTGATCATTGAGGTCCTCCCTCATGCGCAACCAATGGCACCAACCGTGACTTCGGTGACTCCGATGATAAGGTGTGCCTTGGTCGCTGCCTTAGTCATCAGCCTTGGAGAAATCCTTGGGCAGGCGGGGACCATCATGTTGATCATGTGGTGGTGCATGCTCAAAATTACCATAATCTACCTTATGTTTAATACATTGCAATTGTGGTCTTTGATACATGCCATCACAGTCATTACACCAACCTATAATATGAACTTGATAGTAAAATTCATCATAATTCCCATCGGACGACACATGTGAAGTCATTGCATGGGTATGAGGTGGTGGAATACCCCTTGACTAATTCGAATTTGATTATAATATAACAATAAAAAAATACATTAATCATGTATGTATTTATCAAATATTAGAATTAAAAAGTTTGATATACTTACAGTAAGTAGTCCTTGCATGGTTAGGAGACGTTGGTGGAATTCCCTCTGATTGATCATAATCTGATTGTGTAGAAAAAAAGGATACTAGATATTAATAAGCTGACTATTTATATACATACACATTCACATGTACAGATTTACACATACAGACATATTCACATATACATCGATAGACATCTTGACATATAAATACACATAGAAAATCATAATTCTTTGACATATGTATGTATGTATGTATATGTGTGTGTATGTGTATGCATTTGTGTGTATGTGTGTGTATATATGTGTATGTGTATGTTTGTGTGTTATGTAAGTGTGTTATGTATGTGTGTGTATGCATGTATTTGTGTGTGTGTGTATGTGTATTTTTGTGTATGTCTATATATGTGTATGTATGTGTATGTGTGTATGTGTGTATGTGTGTGTATTTGTGTGTATGTGTGTGTATGTTTATGCACGTGTATGTGTATGTGTATGTGTATATGTATGTGTAAGTGTATGTGTAAGTGTATGTGTAAGTGTATGTATGTATGTGTAAGTGTATGTATGTATGTGTAAGTGTATATATGTGTGTATGCGTGTTTATAAATTGAATTTTTTTTTGTATACTGATGCTTTTTTTTGTTTGAGATTAATATAACAGGAGATATTGTATGATAGAGGGAAATAAGCGAAGAACTTACATACCATATAGACATGGTAGTATTTTTGCAGACAACTATGTCTTTAGGAATCATTTCCTCAATAGATGGTTTGCAAATAGTTTATATACTTGTGATTCATAATTCTCATATGTTTTATAAATATTTTACATTTAATTAATGTACTTTCATTTCATAAGATGAACATAGGTTGTTGCCCATCTGAGTCTATCCTAGAGAAGGAAAAGAAGCCCTTGGGGGTCCTCTAAGAGGAACACCATGATGGTGGCTTCTCTAAATAATTTGTACTACAACCTCGAAAAGAAGATCAATGAGTTGGACTTTCTAGGAAGGAATTTTTTGAAAGTAGACACCAAAGATAAAACCTTACAAACTATCACCAACAAAGAAGATAACCAAGAGGATAACCAAGAGGGATATACCACTAGTAAAGAGGAAGGTTTCACAACCATTAATGAAGACAACCCACATAGTGAGAGCTCCATCATTGGATCAACACTCTAGAAAAAAGTGCTAAATTCATTACCACAAAAGGTGACTCATAAGGGGAAACAACCATTGGAAATTCCATGGAAGAATCCCCTTAAGGGTAAGATTTGATGGACAGGATCTCTCGTGCTTGAGGAAAAAAGATGAACCCAAGAAGAAAAAAGATAAGGCCCGTCTCTGCAAAGAGGGTATCCAACGATAATGATTATCATATCATTCAATGTTAGAGGGGTTGGGTGACCCCTCAAGAGCGGCTATTATTGGATAGCAGTGTCTAGAAAATAGCCTAAACCCAGATTTCATATGTATTCAAGAGATCAAAATTGATGGAGAGGACCTTCAAAAACCAATCAAACGCATCTCTTCAGCCCATGTCTAGGTTGCCACTTCTCACCCCAGGGGGGCCGAGCGCACAACTATTGGAATAAAGAAATTTTGGTTAGGTAGACTTGTCAACTACTACAAGGATCGTAAGCATCATTGGATACGTGCCTCCTTCAGAGGGCCCTTCCAGTTCATGGTGGTCTCCATGTATTCCCCAAACAGAGCATCAGAGCATATTCACACTTGGTACTCTTTCGATTCAGTTTCCCACAATGTGATGCTTTGTCGGGACTTTAACATGATGGAAGACTCTTAGGATTGGTGGGACAACAAGGGGTGCACCATTGATGGTCAAGAGAAAGATATCTGGGATAAAATCAAGCTCCACTAGGACCTAGTGGAGATCAAAGATATGAATGGCTTCTCTTTGTCGAACCTCCAATCTGGGGATGACTTGAGGAAAGCAAGACTTGATAGAAGCTATATTGCATAGACCATTATCTATCAATGGGACCAGCCCAACATCTTGCAACATATGGACCTCGCCATATCGGACCACTACCCTATTATTCTCACTTTCAAGCTGATAGCCAAATTCAAAAAAGCACCTTGGTTTCATGCTTGCCCAATGTCTTTCTCCCTCCCCTCTGTCCATCAGGAAATTGCCTTGGTATGGAACGCGGCATTCCCCAATGCCACCTCATCGGCCAAATGTTGGAGGGCTCCGGTTGAGAAGATTCATCAAATTCTGGTGAGGACCCACAAGATGCTTTCATGTTCGGCAAAGGCAGAGAGAGAAGCTCTATCGAAGGTTCTCACGCCTTGAGGAGGAAGTGAACAAAGGAAACTACCAATACCAGATGGGACTACGGAAAATCAAAGGAATGTTGAGATACAAGGAAGAACTTTAAAGGAAAAACTTGCAAGTATACTTTAAAGATTGGTGGGTGGGCAAGGTTGACAAGCCAACTAAAGAGATGTGTGGCATCCTCAAGAGGAAGCAATATGGGGACACTATTCCCTTCTTGATAGGTAGCAATGGGGTCAAATGCAAAACGGAAGAAGAAAATAGGGCTATCATTGTCGACCATTTTACTCAACTCGTGGGGGTTTTGATGCCTCTTTCTCCCCATAGGAGGGATTTCATGGCGACCATCTCAAGAGTCTCCCCCTTGAGAATACCGCATAACTTGAAGTCTCTCCTTGATGCACCCATTTCAGATAATGAGATTCTCAAAGTTATCAATACGCTCCCCAATGGGAAAAGCTCGGGTCCTGACGGCCTCACAAATGAATTTTTAAAGTCTTTCAGACTAGTGGTGGCCACCCCGCTATGCTTGATTTCGCAAGAGGCTTTAGTTTTTTGTGCCCTTCCCAAATTCCTAAACAATGGTATCATCAAGATTATCCACAAAAAGGGTAACAAGAATAGGATTGAAAACTGGTGCCCAATCATGATGTTTCAAAAAGGGTACAAGTTTCTTACGAAAGTAATTTCCAATAGAATTTCTTATCACTTGAAGAGGTGGCTTAGCAAGGACCAAAAAGGATTCATCAAGGGTAGAGCGATACTAGAAGCTATTATAGATATCAAGGAAGGTCTTGGTTTTGCTGAAGAGTCCGAGGAAGACGTAGTATTCCTTAAAATTGACTTCAACAAAGCCTACGACAGGCTAGAATGGGACTTTGTTCTTCAATCTGTTAAAGAGCTTGACTATAGTTAGAAATTCACTAAGATGACGGCTACCTTGCTGGGGAATGCATAGATGCAAATAAATATCAATGGCCAGTTATTGAAGGCGATCAGATTAAAATGATCTATTAGGCAAGGATACCCATTGGCCCCTCTTCTCTTTATCATTTCCACGGAAGGGCTTCGTTTTCTTGTGCAACATCACATGGAAATGGATCATATTAAACGTCTGTCTCTACCTCTCAACCATGGTTAGATGATCATGAGAGTTTTTGCAGATGGCATGAATGCATTTGTGCGTAATGATTTGACTACCATTGAAGCCTTTTGGGGGTTCCTTGACACTTTTTGTGAAGTTTCCGGTTCCAAAATCAACCACTCCAAAACCTCTTCTTGGGCCATCATCGGACCATCACCCCAACTTCTCGTTGACCATGGTTGCCAAATTATCCAGGTGTTCTGCTTACTCGGTATTCAGATGGACTTTGGTGTCTCAATGGATCAGCAATGGAATTGGGTCCTTTCCGAACTAGACAACAAGTTTGCGTATTGGAAGGGCATGCAAATCAATCTTGCGGGCCGTGCCATGTTAATTAATACCTTCCTCATATCCTCAACCCATCTACTTTCTCTATTGCTAGAGACTGAAAGATCAAGAACTTAGCAAATTGGAAAGAATCTGCAGAAACTTTCTTTGGACGGGGGATCACAATAGAAGAGGGGTTCCCAAATTTAAATTTTCTACCTACATGAGCCAAAAGGGTTATGGGGGTCTGGGCATTATGGATATTGAAGGCATGGCTAAGAAGTTGGCTACAAAGTGGATCATCAAGGCTTGGTGCAATTGTGAGACCTCTTGGGCCAAGCTCATTTTCAAGAACATCAAGAACATGATTACGTTGGTGGGCCTCCCTAGTTGGAAGGACCTGGATCTCCTTACCCTTTTATTCTCCCCAATTTTGGTTTCCCCTAAAGGCGCGAACTTTTGCGCTCCTTGTCGAAGAGTTGGAACAAGTTCAAACAATTTGTTAGAGTAAGAGAATATTGGAAATGGGCGGTGAATATGAGAAAAAATGACTCAATATGGTTTTGAATCTCATGCATCAAGGGTGTAGCTTCTTGGAACCTCCAAAATGCTTAGGGACTCTTGAATAAGGGTTTCAAACATTGGAAATACCTCTGGAAACAAGAAACTAACCAATGGATCATATTTGAGGACATAGACCCTGAAAGAAGAGTGAACTACGAAGAATGGACTCTCACTAGAGCAGATGCGTCGCTTGGGAACGTTCAAAAACCTGACTCCTCATTGGACATGATTCGTCGTGCCATGAGGGTCTTATGTGGCACAATAACAATCACCTATCCAAAATTCCTAGAATCAAGGTGAACATGGACTATCATACCATGCTTAACAAGAAGTGGTACCTCACTTAGACAAGGCTACATTGGGATATGAAGTTCATGTCTATCTGGCATCCCCTCATCGAGATCAAAAAAACAGTTCTCATGTGGAAAATTCTCCACCATGGTATCTCAACCAACCTAAAGGCTAACAAAATTTGTGGAGTTTTGTCGTGGTGCAAGCAATGCCGCCATAGCATCAAGGATTTAGGACACATCTTCTTCATTTGCCCCAAGTCTCTTTTGCCATGGTGGACCCTTGGGAATATTTTGAGGCTGCAAAAACAAAACACCTAGAAGCAAGTGCTGTTAGGCAAAGCAATTAGCTGCTCAATGCCATTGTGGAATGCTATAAGAGGGGAAATCCTCTAGAAGATTTGGAGGGAGCAGTGTGCGAGCAATTTTGGACACCCTCCTAAAGAGTGGTTGATTGAGAAGTTGCTATTCCTCCTTGGGAAAAGAATTTCCAACTGTAAGAGTTCCCCACCTTTTAGGCATCATAAAGTGCTTCTCATTGAGAAAAACAAGCTTACACCCAAGTGGGCCTTGCATGAGGGGGACAGGAGGGTTGTTAACCTCCTTTGTAACACTCTCTAGACGTGCAAGCTCTACCTTTGCTTTGTGGATTCAGGGGGTTAGTCCCATGGGCACTAGTCCCATTTGTCACGAGGAAGGAGATAAGGAAGAGAGCTCACACACAGACTCACTCTCAAGGAGAAGCACACACACAGATTGAGGCAAGGAAGAAGTATCTTCTTCTTCTTCTTCTATTACATAAAAGGAATGTACAAGAATGACCTAAAAAACAAGAATACAACCAGTGCAATATATAAAGACCAGTACATAAGGAAAAACCTAATGTCCACGAATGAGTGAGCTGGCAAGAAACAAATGTGCCATCACTCTCGATAGATAAATCTAATAAAGCTCAATGAAGTATCCTTGACATATACCGGCATGACCACTATACATGTCAGAGAAACGAAAAACTTGTACGTGTCATCCTGGATCATCACATGTTGAGCTTGATATCTCAACACTCCCCCTCAAGCTCAACGCCATATCCTGTAATCCAAGCATCTTCCGAAACTTCTTCAACTTCTCAGCTCCAAGTGCTTTGGTGAAAATATCAACAACCTCCTCATCTGTTCTTACATAAACAAGATCAATATCACCTGCTAATACCCTCTCTCTGATGAAGTGATAATGTACCTCGATATGCTTTGTTGTAGCATGGAAAACAGGGTTCCGTGCTAACTGTATGCTGCTAAGATTATCACAATAGATAGTGATAGGCTTTTGCACTTCCACACCTAAATCTACAAGTAACATCTCCAACCATGATGCCTCACATGCTGCCATTGCAGCACCTCTATACTCAGCCTCTGTACTCGACAAAGCAACAGTGGGTTGCTTCTTACTGCTCCATGTAATAGCTGCACCTCCAAGTGAGAAAAGAAAGCCACTAGTAGATCTTCTATCTGGAGTACTACCAGCCCAATCTGCATCGGTGTATCCATGAACCTGCAAATCTACACCAGCTTCATAAAACAATGCATAATCCAAAGTAGCACTCACATAACGTAGAGTGTGCCTCAGAGCATCCAAATGTGGCATCCTGGGAACCTGCATAAACTGACTTTCAAGTCCAACAGTATAACTTAGATCAAGCCTTGTAATTGTGAGATATATAAGACTTCCCACAATTTTCCTGTACATAGTAGCATTTTCCAATGCTTCACCTGATGTAGTATCCAATTTCAAATTCTGATCTAATGGCATAGAAATTGGCTTACAATCAGCCATACCATATTTTTGCAGCATATTCAAGGCATGTTGCCTTTGCGACATCCATATACCTGTTTCTGTATGTATGAACTCAATGCCCAAGAATAGCGCAGCACACCAAGATCTTTCATGTCGAATTCCTGCATAAGGAGTTTCTTTACCTCTTTGATGCTTTCTTCATTATCACCACCTACAATCAGGTCATCAACATAAATAGCCACAATAGTGATGCCATCATCAACCTTCCTAGCATATAGTGAGTGATCTGCATCACACATAGAAAGCCCAATGCTGGTTAAGTAATCAGCAATCCTTGCATGCCATGCACGCGGAGCCTGCTTTAGCCCATACAAAGCCTTTTGCAACCTGCAAACATATTTTGGATGCTTTGAATCTTCATATCCTTGTGGCTGGTCCATATATACTTCTTCCTATAACTCACCATGTAAGAAAGCATTCTTCACATCCATCTGATGCAAAGTCCATCCTTTTGTTGTAGCTAATGCAACAAGTGTCCTAACAGTAGACATTTTAGCTACAGGGCTGAATGTTTCCTCATAATCAATGCCATATGTTTGTGCATAAGCTTTAGCTACCAATCGTGCTTTATACCTGCTTATGCTACCATCAACATTATGCTTTACCTTGTAAACCCATTTGCAACCTATGGGTTTCTTTCCTTGCGGCAATGGAACCAGCTTCCATGTATCATCTCGATAAAGTGCAGCCATCTCCTCATCCATAGCTTTTTCCCAATCTGCATTACCAATTGCATCTTCAAAACAAGAAGGTTCAGCATCTTGTATTACCTTTGTCATGTAGGCACAATGGTGAGCCATGTAACTATCATATGTCAATCGTTGCACTGAATTACGCATCCTCCCAGATCTTCTTGGTCCTGGGTCACTTCTCCTTGTATCATCTGCATATGCGCTTCTTACTCCTGGAGTCTTCACAGAGGGCAATCCAAGTTCCTCATCAATACTCTTTTCTGAACCACTTGAATCTCCATCAACATCTTCAAAACCTGCACCTGTTTTACTACCAGTAGAAAGATTTTCTTTACCTTTCTTGGATGTATTTGATGAATTTGCTGGACTGAAATTTCCATGCAATCTTCCACTCCATGGATTTGAGTTGGATTTCTTGCTTGGTGCTGCATCCGGTCCACTCAAAACTTGAGATTCTGCACTAGATTTTTCAGCATTTTCTTTGTCATTTGGTTCAAAATTCAATCCTTCTTTGACATCTGCATAGAAGCTTGACATTTCATCAAATACCACATCTCTGCTCACCTTCACCTGTCGTGTGAGTGGGTTATAAAGTTTGTACCCCTTTTGCTCAAGGGAATATCCAATGAAGACACATTTTTCTGCTTTCGGATCAAGCTTCGTCCTCAACTCATCTGGAACATGTACATATGCAATACAGCCAAAAACTTTCAGATGTGATAAGTTTGGCTTTTTACCTGTAAACTTCTCTTCAGGTGTAACTTGATGTACAGCAGCAGTCGAAGTTCTGTTCATGATGTATACAGCAGTATGCACAGCTTCTGCCCAATAACAATGAGGCTTATTCTTCTCAGCCATTAAGGCTCTTGCTATTTCTGCAATATGTCTATTTTTGCGTTCAGCAACACCATTCTGTTGTGGTGTGTACCTGCATGAAAATTGACGCCGAATTCCATGATTTTTTAGAAAACTGTTGAACTTATTTGACATGTATTCACCTCCTCCATCAGATCTTAATGTCTGAATGTACTTCCCTGTTTGCTTTTCCACCATAACTTTAAAATTCTGGAAGTAAGTAAACACCTCGCTCTTCTCTTTCATGAAATATACCCATACTTTGCGTGTATGGTCATCAATGAAAGTAACATAAAACCTGCAGCCACCCATAGATGTGGTCTTTGCTGGACCCCAAACATCTGTATGTACTACTTCTAGTACATTCTCACTAACATGCTTGTCATGTGGAAATGATGCTCTTGATTGTTTACCAAATTGACATGCTGCACATACCTTTTGCATTTCTGCAACTTTGAAATTTGGTAGTCCATGGATAATCTCCTTTGATTGCATCAGTTTCAGCCTTTGCAAGTTTGCATGCCCAATCCGTTTGTGCCATATCTCTATATCTGCAATAACTCCTGCACCTTTTGCAAACATGGCTGCATTCATTTCAGGAATCTTCACATTTAAGGTGAACATCCTACCCACTTTGTTTCCTTTGGCAACCAATCGTCCATCCTGCTTATACTCTTCTACATATAATCCATCAGCATTGAACCTGACTTGTAATCCCTGGTCAACCATTTGTCCAACAGAAACCAGATTCTTTGTTATATTTGGAACATGCAGCATATCAGCGAGATGTTTTACCTTTCCGTCCTCCATAGACAATGCTATGTTTCCTGTATGCTCAATAGGATGCGATGTATCATCACCTCTTTCAACATATCCAGGAACTGGCATTTTCTGCAAACTACTAAACCATTTTGCATGACTGGTCATGTGATTTGAAGCACCTGAATCAACATACCAGACATTATCATTCGATTTTGAAACACCAGCAGACATCGTATTCATCATGTGATGTTGAACCATAAACAGCTTCTCAGAATCATCTGCACTTGTGGATGCATAGTTGTTTTGCTGCCTTCTGTTATTTTGATTCTTTAACCTGCAATCACATTCAAAGTGTCCAGGTTTACCACAATTCCAGCATCCTTTACTATCATTACCTGAATCATTTCTTTGGAAATTTCTGCGACCTCTTTGGCTCCCCCTGCCTCGAAACTGTCCTCTTCCTCTTGCATGATTCTGTTATTGACCTTGGTCTTGGTTACTGTTTCCTCTTCCACTTCCAAAACCTCTACCTCTGCCTCTTCCTCTGCCAGAGTAGAATACCTGCTCATAACTGGGCTTTCCTTGGGAGTTTGAGTCCTCACCAAGATTCTTTTCTTCAATAATCAGCATAGATACCAGATCAGTAAAATTCGGAATATTTTCCCTGGTCTGTATGAAAGTTCTGAACTGCTTATATGCAGCTCCTAAACCACGAAGGCACACTTCCACCTTATCATCATCATCTACATTCACGCCAATAGATGCAAGTGACTCACATATGCTTTTGATTTTTAGAGTGTAGTCACTTACCAACATGCTCTTTTTCTCCAATGTATGCAGCTCGTTCTTGAGTTGCAATTTCCGTGCCTTTGTATTGGTCTCCTACAAAGTGACCAAACTGTTCCAAGCCTCTTTTGGAGTCTTGGCATCCTGTATGTGTCCAATCATGCTATCCTGTATGCTAACAAATAGCCAATACATTACCTTTCGTGCTCCTTGATTCCATTCCTCATATGCTCTTAACTGTTCTGCAGTCCGATTCCTTTCTGGTAACTGCGGAGCACTTTCATTCTCTCCTTCGATGTACTTCCAGTAGCCTTTTCCCATCAAGAAATTTGTCATTCTGAATCTCCAAGCATGGAAGTTGTTCTTGTCCAGCTTATCGCTCATAAGCTGACTCATTCCATCTGTGTTTGCCATTTCTGCAACAATTCACAACACCGCAACACACTACAAGCAGCACTTTTGCTTGAACACTGTCGCACTATGACGTGAAAGTTCGATATCAGAAAAACACAATTTTTGTGTACCAACAGTACACGGAATCACTTGAAATTCTAGATCTGGAATATATGAGTGTCTCCGAACACAACGCAAGTTACAGTTTCTAAAACTGACCTGGTTTTTCTGTGGGCCCCACCTTGCGGGCTCGAAACGGAGGTCGAGATGGCCGTTTGTGAAATCGCGTTTTCTCCACGCCTTGCCGCGTAGTCTTCACCGTCGCCTTCTCCACGAGCTCTCTACAGCCACGCTGGCTCTGATACCATGTCACGAGGAAGGAGATAAGGAAGAGAGCTCACACATAGACTCTCACTCTCAAGGAGAAGCACACACATAGATTGAGGCAAGGAAGAAGTATCTTCTTCTTCTTCTATTACATAAAAGGAATGTACAAGAATGACCTAAAAAACAAGAATACAACCAGTGCAATATATAAGACCAGTACATAAGGAAAAACCTAATGTCCGTGAATGAGTGAGCTGGCAAGAAACAAATGTGCCATCACTCTCGGTAGATAAATCTAATAAAGCTCAATGAAGTATCCCTGACATATACCGGCGTGACCACTATACATGTCAGAGAAACGAAAAACTTGTATGTGTCATCCTGGATCATCACATGTTGAGCTTGATATCTCAACACCATTCACTTGTAACTTTTTCTTTCTTTTTCTTTAATTAAAGTCTGGGAGACTAGGCCACAGTTGAAATTCCTTTTATGTAAAAAATAAAAAAGAAAACACGGGCTATTGCAAAGAAATTTGAATGAAGTCATATGTTGCACTTAGGCGAAATGGGCCATCACGGTTTTGTTTCTACATTTGTAAGTATGTGTATTATTGAAACTATATTTTTATTTTTTAAAACACTAACCATTAACATTGTTTATTTGTTTCAATGGAGAAAAAGGATTATGGTCATTATCCTACTAAAAAGGAAATCAAATTTTCTACATATTGTGGATATCGAAGTCTAAGTGAGCAAATAAGAGATCATCTAGATGATTTTGTGAGTATTATTAAATTTTATATTCTTTATTTTATTTTTATTGATGTTTTATATGTTTTATTTATTTAGGCTTGTTATATGTAATATATGAGTATTGTGGAGTGGTGGATATAGATGAGGTGGAGAGACAAACATAGGAGGGATGATATCCATTGTCACACAATACTGACCTCTTTACCCATGATGCCTCTTTAGATACATGAGATCATGTGGACGATCATGACCAAGGAAGGGATTTAGATGATTGACCTATTACATTGGATGTATTATTTACATTGATACACACATAGTTATATATATATATATATATATATATATATATATATATATATATATATATATATATATATATATATATATATATATATATATATATATATATATATATATATATATATATATATATATACATATCAATTATGTTTTTAATTGTGTCTATGGTGTGAGTTCATAATTTTAGTAGTTTTTTAGTTTCTATGTTGTGAATTATATGACTCAAATGTACTAATGATTTTTATTAGAGTTTACATATAACATGTGATTTATTACTTTAATTGTATAATTCATTCATATTATATGTGTGTTTGTGTGTATATGAATGTATGTGCATGTAGTTGTGTGCGTATATGCATGTATGCATATGTAGATATATTTCTATATTTGTGTATATGCATGTATGAGTGTGTATCTGAGTGTGTATGTGTATACATATATGTGTATATGATGTGTGTATGTGTATATGTAGGTGTATGTGTATGTGTCTATATGTGTGTATGTGTATGTGTATATATGCATGTGTATGTGTATGTGTATATATGCATGTGTATATGTGTATTTGCATGTGTATATGTATGAGCATGCATGTGCATGTGCATGTGGATGCATATGCATCTGCATGTGCATGCATCTACATCTACATGTGCAGACATGTGCATGTGGATGCATGTGCATGTGCATGTATGCGCATGTGGATGCATGTGCATGTGCATATGCATGTGGTTATATATGTATCTGTGTGTGTATGTGCATATGTATGTGTATGTGAATAAGTATGTGTTTATGTGTGTATTTGTATGTGCATGCCTATATGTGCATGTAGATATGTGTGTGCATATGCATGTGTGTGTATGCGTATGTGTATGTGTATGTGTATGTGTGTGTGCATATATGTATGTATAAGTGTATGTGTGTATGTGAATGTATGTGCATGTGTATGTGTATGTGTGTTTATGTGTGTGTATGTGTATGTGTATAAGTATGTGTATGTGTGTGTGTATGTGCATGAGTGACTGTGTATGTGCATATATATGTGTATATGTGCATGTGAATGTGTAAGTGTGAGTATATTAATTAATTAAAACAATAAAAATTAAATGACATAGAAACAATGAAAATTGTACTTACAATAATTAGCCATATATTATGCTCGATGAACTTCTTGAATAACCTGCAATAAAGAAAGAGAGAGAGAGAGAGGGAGAGAGAGAAATAAAGAGAGAGAGAGAGAGAGAGAGATTGAGATAGAGAGAGCTCGAGCTCTATTCATAGTGCAAATATGAACATTGGATCATTCTTTGATTAGATGCATGAAAAATGATGATCGAAGAGCCACACATTCTTTTTATTTTGGTATAAAGCAACCATCACATAAGCGATGTGCCCGCATCCTATATGTGATCCTCTTGATTGTAGCATATGGGATATTACAAAGCATTGCATATATGATAGTAAAAAGCATTGCATATGTGATGCTCCAAATTTGTCACATATGCGACTCTCACATATATGATGCTTGAATAAACATCGTTAATGGCCTTAAAAATAGCGATGAATTTAGCATCATTTAAATGACGGTGCATGCTTGATGCTCAATGCGACAAAATGCACAATCACGAAGCGATGAGATTGTGTCATGTCAACCATCACTATGCCCCATACTCCTTATAGTGTAAGGTCCCTATTTAACTTTCCTAGATTCCTATACCAAGAAGAGAAATGATCATAAAGGTAAGTCCCCTATTCAATTTTGCACTTATGTACAAGAAGTCTATAAGGGGGCAACTCACACTAAAGAATAGACCTACTCTCAAGAAAAACGAAGAAGCGAGGAAAAAAAAGAACAAAGACAAATATAAATTTAAAAAGATCTAACCATTCAAAAATGATTGTCCTCTCTTTCAAAGTCCATGGCTCAAGGATACGGATCGATCTTCGATCATTAGACTAGCTCAAACATGATAAAATAAACCTAGATTTCATTTGCCTTCAAGAGTACGATATCTAAAGAGAGGACTTGGTGAAAAGATTAAAGAAAATCTCCACATAGCATTGCTATATCTCAACGTCTTATGTTAGGGGATGCGGAGGAGTTATAGTAGAGTTTAAACAACATTAGGCTTCGTGTTTAATAGTATCTTCCTATGACTCTCAAAAGAAATGCTTGAAAACTACTTTTGGAGACCCACATCCATGCCCCAAACTAGCAACAAGAGAGAACCAAAATTTGGAACTCCTTAGGCTCTTTTCAGTAAGACGTGATTCTAAGTGATCCTTAGGCTCTCAAGTATGTTTCTCGCATAGGATGTTTGTTTGAAGGAAGGTGTTATAAAGGTTATCCATAAGAAATATGATGTATCCAAAACTGAAAATTCGAGACCTATCACCATGATCCAAAAGGCTACAAGGTCCTAGGCAAGGCTTTGGCAAATCACATCATGAATCACCTTGGGAAATGGCTCCAAATGTATGAGAAATTTTTTTTATCAAAGGAGGATCAATCTTGGATTCCAAACCTCCGCTTTCTAAAAGTAGACTTTCATATATCATATGATAGATTAGAGGTGGACTTCATCTTGCAATTGCTCGAGGGCTTTGAATTTGGGTCAAAGTTCATCAAGATGCTTTCCACGCTCTTGGCCAACTTTCCTCTAATGGACAACAATGGCCAACTTTCCTCTAATATTTTGATCAAGAAGTCCATCCTGCATGGCTACTTGTTAGCTCCAATGTTATTTCCCAATGTTGCTGATGGCCTTAGCTAGCTGGACGGTCACTTTTTCCACACAAGCCAAATAAGAGGATTGCTTCTTTACATTCTCTGCATAGCTTTAGGCTCTGAAACCAATAAGAAAAGATAGCATTCAAGTATATTGTCTAGGCCCAACCAAGGCCTCTTAGAGCCCAAGGTTTATTTGAGCTTTCCATGGGGTCATATCCTCTACCTACTTGGCATTGTAGTGGGCTTTGAGCTTTTATATGCGTGTATATATACTTAACTCATTTCTTTATTTGCACACAAATTGAAGCTCAAAGGGCCCATCCTGATGCCAATTAGGCAGAGGACATGACCCTGTGGAAAGCTCAAATAGACATTGGGCTCTAAGAGGCCGTGACTGGGCCTAGACAATAGACTTGAATGCTATCTTTCCATGCTGGTTTCAAAGCCTAAAGCTATGCAAAGAATGTAAAGAAGCATCCCTCTTATTTGGCTTGTGTGGAAAAAGTTGCCATCGAGGTAGCTAAGGCCATCAACAACATTGGCAAATAAGATTGGTGCATGTATATATTGTGTACACATACACACACATATACATTGGATGTTCTTGATAAACCTTTCAATAGAGATTTCATACCTAGAGTTTATTTCTTGCATTAAAATTTGAAGCATAAATTTGATGCCAAGTGGAAAAAAGAAGAGGGGACTTCTTGTCAGGAATTATTTCAGCTACTAAGAAGTTTCAACCACATTCCTAAATTATATCTCACAAAAAAGTTATCGGGTGATTGATATCTTTCCCCTAAATTGTAAGAGCTCTTTTTAAAACCTATATGAGTGATTGGAAGTCATGAGAGGATGTACACAACTTCCACTCTTTTTTTATGTTAATTTAGAGTGTTAAGAAGTGGCCATAAGCTGCCTCCTACTAAGTTGGCCCTTTTCTATCTTATACGTCTACTATATGTAGTCCATGCTCATTATCTAGTTATTTAGTGAGCTAGTTTTGCAGCTTTGTTTTTGTTTAGGTGTATCTCCTTTTGCCATTATTATGTGAGATGATTCCGCTTGACTTTTGTTGGTTATATACTCTATAAATCTTTTCGTAATGTTGGGATTTTTCTACGAGTGAAATCTGATTTCGGTTGCAAATAGTGAAGGTACATGTGTACACATGGGCACAACCCAACAAGGATAGAAAGTCTAGCTTGGAGAGGGTGGTTCTCCTTTTACACAGAAAAAGGAGATATTTAAATTTTTTTAGAGTTTCGGAAGTGCCTAGTAGTATTTTAAAAAAAGTTTGATATTCATTCCACATCTGAACGTGGAGTTTACAAGAAAAATAGTGAGTTTGGGTCACACTTTAAAGTAAACTATGAGGGCCTACAATCTTCCAAAGCTACAGAAAGGTGTTATTTCATGCCCCCAATAGTGGTATCAAAAGAATTCTAGAGAACTATTTACTCTTTATGGAGATAAAAGAAACCATTTGAACCTAAAAAGGCTCTTGTGAAAGGACATGTAATAGATTTGCAATCTACATAAACATAAGAAGTGGATTTGTATTGTTCGATCAAGCACCTTAACAAATAACACTAGAAGAAGCTATAACAAGGTAATCATTTTGAACGCGGGATATTTCATAATGATGAAAAGAATCTTATGAAGTACATAAGTCAAACAAAGGTTGAGTATACTATGCAAATGTAGAAGTTGGAGAAAGGAAATTACCAACCTTAGAGATTTAAAGGTTAGCAATCTTCTCTATGGCAAGAGACTATGAGGATTAGGTATTGGAAGAAGGTCTATGCCTCATATGCACAACATTCTCTCAAATAGAAGAACAGAAGTGAATGAGCAGATTGAAAGAGATAGGAGAGTCATATTCATAGTATCCCAACACATTAGTAATAGCCTTAGAATGATATTCTTAAGGTTAAAAAAGGTTTCAAATGTCTTAGAAATCAATGGATGATTCCATTGATGATGATGATTTTTGGTAGTGCCTACAATAAATGGGATAAAGAATGATGACAAATTTAGGCCACTAATTACTTGAGTCAATGTGAGGGACTCATTCACAAATTTATAAAAATTAGTCACACTCATGGTGACGGAGGATATGAATCTCAATGGGAGTCAATCAACAGGAAATGAAGCCCAAGTCTTTATGACGGTGTAGGAAAGTAAAGAGAGGTGGAATCCATGGACACACCAAAGGTAAAGGAGGATGAAATCATGATCAAGAAGGTTCACACCAAAACTATGGAACAAGGGGAGAGTAAGATCAAAGAGAAGAGATAGCCCACCTCAAACAAGGGGCTAGACGGAATGATACAATTGATGAAAGCTAGGCCATCTTGCAAGGGGCTGTTAATCAAAGTACAACCAAGGAGGCTATATGAAGAATCAATGTAACTTTGAAAACATTTCAAATACATCACATAATGAAAATCTCTTAGCCATGATACAAAGATAGTAGAAAATAATTGATAGACACCACATGGTACACCAATAGTGGATGTTCAAACCACATTTGTTTCACTAGAGAGATGTTTTGAAATTTTCATGTACTAAGGACAAGAGCACATGTAGAAAAAAGGGATGACATAGATCATAGGATCACACACATAGGTGATGTGCCTTTGGATGAAAACTGAAATGCAAATTGTTTCCAATATGTGTTGCATGTGTCCACTATCATGAAGAATTTATTATCACTTGAACAAATGGTTGATAGCGGGTATGTTGTCAATTTTCACAACATAATATGTTGTGCAAAAGATCCAGTGCAACGTTAAAAGGTAATAGCTAAAGGTCAAAAGGAAGGAAGGCTATTCACCAAGAGGTAAGACCACCCTCAAGAGATACAATATATTTGACATTTGATAACAAGCAATGAACACAATTGGATTGGAGGCATAAGAGGATTGGCTACACAAACCTTAAAAAGTTGAAGGATATGTGGAGGATAATCTTGGTAAATAATCTTTGGAATTTACATTCTCAAATAATGAAAAGTTTGTGTGAATCATCGATTTGGGAAGTAATCAAGGCATCGTTTCAAGAAAGATACACAAAAGATTAGATTTCCATTGGACCTCATCCACACTAATGTATAGGAAATTACCAAGGAGCTCTATTTGGGAGCGCACATGCATTTTGTGGTTCTCATTGATGGCTATGCAAGAATGAAATTTTTGTACTGTATGAATCAAAATGTTTTAATTTTTTTGGTCACTTTAATTTTTTCAAAGCATTTCTTGAAAAGGAAATGGCTTATTATAGAAAGCTTCTTAGATCATATGGAGGGTAAGAATACTTATCCACTGAATTTTCTAATTTCTAAGTCATAATGGCATGAAAATGTAAACTACATGAAATTACATACTCCAAAAAAATAGGGTTGTAGAAAGAAAGAATATGCAATTGTAATTCAAGTGAAGCTAGCTCTACTGAGAGCAAAGGTAAGGACAAGGAAAATGATTGAGGGACTCCATTAGTAGATATGGATAGAAACAATGAAGAAGAGTTTGAAAAGAAAGAGACTCAAGTATAAGGGCCTCAAAAGACAGGAAAAAAGGTTGTTCAACACCCTTCAAGTTGGCAAAAGAACAAGCTTAACAAGCGAAAGGTATCCATTTCAAAGTTCAAGTTATAACTCTCTCATTTCCAAACATTCTATGTACATGGGTCATATAATTTCATGTGAAGAACCTAATTGTTTTGATGCAAGAAAGCATGAAGAATAGAACGAATCCATGAAAAAAGAATTAAAATAAGTGAAGGAGAATCACACTTGTTCATTAGTGCCCAAGAGCAAGGAGATGAAGGTGATACACAGAAGAATGAGTATATAGCATAAAGATGAATTTTCATGCTAGTGTATCTAGGAATAAAGCTACGTTGGTCACAAAGCGTTGTGAAAAAGCCTTTGGCATTGAACTTGAGGGAACTTTTATCCCTATAGGAAGGATGGTTGTTTTTAGAACTATCATTCCAATTGCAGCCTCAACGAGTTGGATGATTCACTAAATATGTATATGTCAATAATTCCCTCTTGAACTGTTGGAGAAACTATCACTAATTGAACATATATTTGAAGGTCAAAGATTTAGAAGAAAACCACATGCCTATGTGAAAGGACAAATTCACAAAGTGTATTATATTTATAAAGTTAGTTCACTTTAGTTCTAGAAGTTTTTTAAAAGTCAGGAGATTGAGAAATATTATATAAGTTAGTTTGTATCAACTGACGCGAGGAGGAAGACAATGATAGAGTGAGTTAGAACTCATTTTGTATGACTGAGTATAGTCAGGCTTCTCTGCGTGAGAAAGCACCTATGCATTTCTGCGTTTTCATAGCTATGAAAGAGTTAATTAAAGTTCTGTGTATAAGTCTTCTTCTTCCATCTCCAGTGTTTGTCTTCTGTGTAATGATTTGAAGAATTGAAGTTTTCCAAGCAAGTCGATGCCTAGCATTGAATGTATGGTGAAAGGTTGTGTTTTATGGAGGAAGCCGATGCCTGACATCGAATCTTAGCTAATAAGTCCTTGTCTTCATATCTAACTTTTATCTATTGCTAAATCTTCTTGAAAAGATGAAGTTTGTGGAGCAACTTGATGCATGGCATCGAGTTTCAACATAAAATCGATGCTTGGCATCGACTTCTAACATAAAAGTGATCTTGTTCATATCTGTGTTCAAGGGGGTAATTCTGGCACTGAAAAAGTGGCTAAAAAAGCTCAAAGTTGATGCCTGGCATTGACTTTTGGTTGCAAGTCGATGCTAGGAATCAAATTCCATTTTTAGACAGGTGTTTTTTTTACTAAGAGTGGAAACATTTCCACTTTTGGAAGTCATACAGGGTCATCTTGTGAAGGCTATATCTTGAGTTCTAAAGATTTGTTTCTTGCAAATAATAGCTTGTTGGATCATCCACCAAAAGATCTTGGAGAAATAATATTTGTAGTAAGAGAAATTATCAAAATACTGAAGGTATGTCATTTCAGTGACTGGAAAGTTATGAAGAATTAAAGTTCTTGGTTTTTGGCTATCATTTCTCAAAGTTTGGAGTGGAAATGAGTTAATGGTGACCATAGAGGTTGTCTAGTGTCACATTAATTCATTTCTTGTGATGTTTCACTCATCAACAAGTGGTATGAGAGCAGAAAGGTCCTAAAGGGAAGAAGGCTGCAAAGGTACGAGAAGTTTTGGAAAGTTTTCCATTAAAATTTGAAAGGTGAAGCATTTGAAGACACAAGGCATCAAAAGGTTACTTCAAAAGTATCTTCATACACAAAGAAATCCAAAAGGTATTATCCTTTATCCTTTAAGCTCACAGGTTGTAGCAGAAGGAAAGGAGTATGGCAGATCATATCTCCATTGACAAACTGGACAGAGATAATTATCCTACATGGGTAATGAGAATGGAAGCCTTACTTATGAATAAGGATCTCATGATATATGTAACAGGTGAAGAAGAGAAGCCAGTATTTGAAGATGAAAGCCGACCAAAGAAAGATGAACTTGATGCTTTAAAGCATTGGCACAAGAAGGATGCAAGTGCAAAAGCCTACATCTACAATACAATCTTGGATCATTTGCTACCACACATCAGAGGATTGGAATCATTTGAAGATATATGGAATGCATTGGAATATCATTTCCAAAGTACTACCAAAGCAAGGAAAGCAAGTCTATGGTTAGAGTTTACAACATTCAAGAAGAAGCCAAGTCAAAGTATTAGTTATTATGTCACTAAGATGAAGGATCTAGCAGATAGTCTTGGATCCATAGATGAAGATATTGAGGATCACAAGTTGATTGCTCAATTACTTACAGGTTTGAGAGGGGATGAAAGGTGGAAATATTTTGTCTTATCAATAGAAATTTCATTAAATCATTATGTTCCATATTTGAACCAGTTGCTTGGTTTGATGCTCACATTTGAGCAAGACTTGAAGGGAGATGGAGATAAAGGACAAAGTTCTGCAATGTACATGAAGAACAAGAAGAAAGGAGATAAAGGTAAAGCAAAGGATGAAGAGGAATGGAGTTCTCAAGTTTATTATGCTAGAGGTAAAGGCACTGGCAGAGGAAGACCAAGAGGTTTTGGAAGAGGAAGAGGTAATCAGAATAACAATAAGAAGGCTTGCTGGATCTGTGGATTGAGTAATCATTTGGCTCATGACTGTTGGCACAACCAACAAGGATCAAATCAAAATCAGAATAACAATAGCAGAGGTAGAGGTGGAAGATATCAAAGTAATTTTTAGAGAGGTAGAGAAAGTCCAAGAGGAGGCTATGGTAGAGGTGGAGGAAGAAGTTGGGGACAGAATCAATCCTAGTACACCACCTACTACAATTATGCAAATGACACATAGAATGAAAGCCATACATCATTGATGATGAATTCAATGAGCACATCAGATAAAGAAAATCTAATGGTATTTTACATTGACTCTGGATGTTCTAATCATTTTTCAGGAAACATAGAATTGATGTCAGAATTGGAAAAAGGCATTTCTAGTCATACAGTTCAAACAGGTGATAATACAAGACATAGTGTACATTTAATTGGAAAAGTGAAATGCAAGAGTGGAGCAGATTTGCTAACCAATGTTTTGTATGTTCCCACAATACCTAAAAACTTGATTAGTGTGGGACAGATAGTTGAAAAAGGTTTTCAAGTCAGGTTTACAAATGAAGGAGTATTTGTTGAAGATCAAGAGAATGGATATAATCAGATTGTCTATGGTAAGAAAGAAGGTAGACTCTTTACTTTAAGAGTGCAAGGGAACATTGGTCAAGCTTTGCTCACACATGGTGAAGGAGTGATTACAGAACTTGATCTCTGGCATAAGAGATTAGGTCATTTCAATGAAAGAGGAATCAAAGCTATGGTTGCAAATCAATCTGTACTAGGACTACCAAATGTGCAGAGTCAACTTATGGTTTATAAATGTGAAGCATGTCAAATGGGCAAAGCACATAGAATACCATTTTAGAAGAAAGGATTCAAACATGATGGATTACTAGAGCTCATTCATACAGATGTATGGGGACCAACAAAAGAAGGATCTATCAGTGGCTCAAGGTATTATGTTCTTTTCATTGATGATGCCACAAGATGGATAACTTTATATGTTTTGAAGGAAAGATCAGAAGTGTTTGGAGCTTTCAAGCATTTTCATGCATATGTAGAGAGAGTCATAGGTCAAAAGCTTAAAAGACTAAGGTTTGATGGAGGGGGAGAGTACTTCTCCCAAGAGTTCAATGATTATCTTTGGAATGCAGGTATTAAGAGAGAAATAACATGTAGGTATACACCACAACAAAATGGTGTAGCAGAAATAAGAAACAGGACTTTGGTTGAGTTTGCTAGAGCTATGCTGAAGGAGAAGAATTGTCCAAATTATCTTTGGGTTGAGGCTGTAAATACAACTACATATCTTGTGAATAGATTACCATGTGCAGCTCTCAATGGAATGACTCCATATGAAGCTTGGTGGGGTAAGAAACCAACACTAGATCATTGTAAAGTTTTTGGATCAATTGCATATGCTTATGTGCCATCACAACTTTGACATAAACTTGAACCAAAGGCAGAAAAATATGTGTTCATTGGTTATGATGAAAAGCAGATGGGTTACAGGTTGTGGAATCCTCTAACCAAACAGTTTCTTGTTTCTAGAGATGTTACATTTGATGAACAGAAAAGTTGGTATGCATCTCAAAGTCATATAGCTGAAGAAGTTGAAGAAGAGGTACGAAGATGTGAGAAAGGAAATTGTGCATGTGAATAGAGATGAAAACTATATGCAAGCAAGTACATCCAGAAGTGGATTAATAAGAAGAAATGAAGAAGCTCCTATATTTGATGAAGAAGTGTATCCAGACACTTATGAAGAATGTGAACCAAGGAGATCAAGCAGGACTAGAAGGCAACCAGAAAGGTATTCTTATGATACTTCTTACATAACTTAGAAGAACTACACATATATGGTTAAAGATGCTGAAGAACCTCAGAACTATGATGAAGCGAAAGGTAAGAAGCAATAGGAAGAAGCAATGAAGGAAGAGTTCAATGCACTAGAGGAGTACAAGACTTGGGAACTTTTTCCTAAACCAAATAGTAAGAAAGTAATTGGAAATAAATGGGTTTATAAAGTGAAGAAGCTTGCAGATGGAAGTATAGCCAGATACAAAGCTAGATTGCTGGTGAAAGGCTATGCCCAAACCTATGGCATAGATTATGATGAGACATTCACTCCTATAGCTAAGATGTCAACTATAAGGACAATCATTGCTATTGCAGCTTCAAAAGGATGGATCCTAAGTCAATTGGATATAAAGAATGCATTCTTAAATGGATACATATCAGATGAGGTATACATTGAACAACCTCAAGGGTTTATAGATTCCAGGTATCCAAATTTTGTTTGTAGATTGAGAAGAGCACTCTATGGATTGAAACAAGCTCCAAGAGCATGGAACTATAGACTGGTGAAGTATCTCAATAATCTTGGATATCAAAGTTCAAAAGTAGATCCAAGTCTACTTATCAAAAGAGTAGAGGAAGGTACAATCTACATTTGTATTTATGTAGATGACATTATAATCACAGGTACTTCAAATGAAGGAATCAAGGAGGCAAAGAGATTACTTGAAAAAGAATTCAAGATCAGTGACCTAGGAAAGTTGTCATACTTTCTTGGAATGGAAGTTACTTATACAGATCATGGCATATATGTGTCACACACAAGAAAGGTATCTTCTAAACTTGTTGAAGAAGTTTGGAATGGAAAATTGCAGAGAAGCTTCAACTCCACTAGAAGTCAACCACAAGCTTAGTAAATATGATGGTGCAGAATATAAAGATATGAGGAAGTATCAATCTCTTGTGGGTAGTTTGATTTATGCTACACTAACAAGACCTGATCTTAGTTATGCAGTGGGAGTTTTGTCACAATTCATGCATTGTCCAAAGGACCCACATTGGATTGCAGGTCAAAGAGTTCTTAGATATATCAAAGGAACTATAAAGGAAGGATTATATTATCCTTTTAATTTAGATTTGAAGTTGAGAGCTTATAGTGACTCAGACTGGGCAGGTAATCAAGATGACAGGAGATCAACACATGGATACATGATATAAATTGGTGATATGGTTGTAAGTTGGTGTTCAAAGAAACAACATACAGTTGCATTATCATCAACTGAAGCTGAGTACAAAGGACTTGTGGAAGCAGTTAAGGAGGTCATATGGATGCAGAAACTATTCAAAAGCTTGGGCATTTTTCAAGGTATACTTACAATACATGGAGATAATATGAGTTCGCTTTATCTAATAGCAAATCCAGTATTTCATGCACAAACAAAACATATAGAGATACATTTCAGTTCCTGAGAGAAAAGGTAATGAAGAAAGAAATAGAAGTGGAGTACATTTCTATAAAAGATCAAATAGCAGACATAATGATAAAGAGCTTGGATGGTGTGAAGACCTGGAGATTCAAAAGCATGGCAGGAGTAAAAGAAAAGAAGATGATATGAAGAAACAAAGAATGTCAATTAGTGATTGAGGGGGAGCTATTGGAGAAACATTCACTAACTGGACATATATTTGAAGGTCAAAGATTTAGAAGAAAACCACATGCCTATGTGAAGGGACAAATTCACAAAGTGTATTATATTTGTAAAGGTAGTTCACTTTAGTTCTAGAAGTTTTTTAAAAGCCACGAGATTGAGAAATACTATATAAGTTAGTTTGTATCAACTAACGCGAGGAGGAAGACAATGATAGAGTGAGTTAGAACTCATTTTGTATGACTGAGTATAGTCAGGCTTCTCTACGTGAGAAAGCACCTGTGCATTTCTAAGTTTTCATAGTTATGAAAGAGTTAATTAAAGTTCTATGTATAAGTCTTCTTCTTCCATCTCCAGTGTTTGTCTTCTGTGTAATGATTTGAGAATTGAAGTTTTCCAAGCAAGTCGATGCCTGGCATCGAATGTATGGTGAAAGGTTTTGTTTTATGTGGGAAGTCGATGCCTGGCATCGAATCTTAGCTGATAAGTCCTTGTCTTCATATCTGACTTTTATCTATTGCTAAATCTTCTTGAAAAGATAAGGTTTGTGGAGCAACTCGATGCGCGGCATCGAGTTTCAACATAAAGTCAATGCCTGGCATCGACTTCTAACATAAAAGTGATCTTGTTCATATCTATGTTCAAGGGGGTAATTCTAGCGCTGAAAAAGTGGCTAAAAAGCTCAAAGTCGATGCTTGGCATCAAGTTTTGGTTGCAAGTCGATGCTAGGCATCGAATTTCATTTTTAGACACGCGTTTTTAACTAAAAGAGGCAAAATTTCCACTTTTGGAAGTCATACAGGGTCATCTTGTGAAGGCTATATCTTGAGTTCTAGAGATCCCTTTCTTGCAAATAGTAGCTTGTTGGAAAGCTCTTTGCTTCTATTTATATCTACCAAAAGATCTTGGAGAAATAATATTTGTGCTAAGAGAAATTAACAAAATATTGAAGGTATGTCATTTTAGTGACTGGAAAGTTCTGAAGAATTAAAGTTCTTGGTTTTGGCTATCATTTCTCAAAGTTTGGAGTGGCAATGAGTTAATGGTGACCATAGAGGTTGTCTAGTGTCACATTAATTCATTTCTTGTGATGTTTCACACATCAACAGAATGGTGACATAAAAGAGGTTGTTTAAATGTAGCAACTTAAAGTCTTTGATAGTCAAAGGTATCCTCATCATGCATATAGGTTAAAAGAGGCCCCACAAGCTTGGAAAAGAAATTCTAGATTAAATTGGGAGATGTACCTAGAAACAAAGTGACGTAGACGTGTTATTAGAAATGAAGAAGGAATATTTTAGTTTATGTTGATGATCTTATTCTTATAGGTAATGATGAAACAAGCATTAGAGATATCAACAAGAAGCTTGGAGAAGATTCAAGATCTCTTATCTTGAAGAATTAAATTTTTTCTTGGGCATAGAAGAAATGTATAAGGAGGAAGTTATATATCTCATTCAAAGGAAGTATATTCTTGATCTACTAACATTGTTATAAATTATGGAATATGTTGAACAATGCATTGTTGGATTGTAACATGGAATATGTTGAACAATGCATTGTTGGAGTGTTAAATTATTAATGTATTAATGTGTTTTTGATGTTTTTGATATAGCAGCTGAAGGTTTGTGAGGAGCGTGCAAGGCGTGAAAGGGTGGATATCAATAATCCGAATAATTATTATTTAGCTTGTAAATAAACCCGCGTAGAAGGTTCTATTGTTAGAAACAGTTAGAAAAGTAATGGTTAGAATAAGGCTCGTTGTAGATGGCAGTTTCTGTTATTGAAAGTAATGGCTTTCTATAAAAGTTACCAACTTTTAGTTTCACACTTGCTTTTCAAAGCTGCTCTCATGTAACCACTCTTTTCGACGTAATCAAAAGTCCTATAAATACATGCACTCTGTGGACTGTCAAAACAGAGTGCATGGGGGAGATTGCACCCAATCTTGCGTTCTGTCTTGTCTCTTGTTGCATCTATTCTTATGTGTGTTTTCTGCGTTCGTAACCTCTGTTGTCTATTATAAATTATGGAATATGTTGAACAATGCATTGTTGGATTGTAACATGGAATATGTTGAACAATGCATTGTTGGATTGTAACATGGAATATGTTGAACAATGCATTGTTGGAGTGTTAAATTATTATTGAACAATGCATTGTTAGAGTGTTAAATTATTAATGTATTAATGTGTTTTTGATGTCTTTGATATAGCAACTGAAGGTTCGTGAGGAGCGTGCAAGGCGTGAAAGGGTGGATATCAATAATCCGAATAATTATTATGTAGCTTGTAAATAAACCCGCGTAGAAGGTTCTATTGTTAGAAATAGTTAGAAAATTAATGGTTAGAATAAGGGTCGTTGTAGACCATAGTTTCTGTTATTGAAAGCAATGGCTTTCTATAAAAGTTACCAACTTTTAGTTTCACGCTTGCTTTTTGAAGCCGCTCTCATGTAACCACTCTTTTCGACATAATCAAAAGTCCTATAAATACATGCACTTTGTGGACTGTCAAAACAGAGTGCATGGGGGAAGATTGCACCCAATCTTGCGTTCTATCTTGTCTCTTGTTGCATCTATTCTTCTGTGTGTTTTTTGCATTCGTAACCTCTGTTTGCGCATGAGCAAGATCCTGACAACAAACATAATATGAAATGTGTAATCACAAGACAATTTCAAATCCATTGAAGATGAATGTAAGTCCAAGTGCAGATGAGGTGGAGATATTTTAAATGTTACTTTGTATACATCCATTATAGGATATTCAAACTATGCAACTCTTACTCGGATGGACATATCACGTGTAGCAATATTCTTTTCTTAGTTTATGGAAACTCCCAAAGCATAATATTTGATGGTAGTCAAAAGGTGTTTTGCAAATCCATAGTGCAATATAAATCAGGTTTTTTCCATCATAAATACTTGTAGCTAAAATATTATATTAAATGTAGATTGGTCTAGATCAAAGGATGACATGAGTACAAATGGCTATGCAATCATTATTGGAAGCAAGAGTATCTCATGGAGCTCCAAGAAACAACCAAATTTAGCCATATCTTCAACTCAAGCTGAATATAGAGCTATGGACCTTGAAACTTTTAAGCGTATGTGGCCAAAAAAGCTCTTTAAAGATTTTAACTCGCACACAAAATAGATTGATCATATATTGTGTGACAATATGAATAGTGTGCACCTAATCTCAAATCTTATTTTTCATGCTAGGTCTAAGCACATAAAACTAAACTACAACTTAATCAAAGAGAAGGTGATTGCAAACTAGGTGAAGATTGACCATGTGATTAGCAAGGATCCATTTTAAGATATAGATAGAAAAAAGCTATGGATGTACAATAGACACATTGGTATGATAGATTTTGCTCAAAGGCTTGATGGGGAGTACTAAAATTAAAGCCTTAAATCTTAGCTCAAAACTCAAGTTCATGAAAGGCAATAGAAAAAATGAATAGGGACTTTATATCCCAAATTTCAGCTATAGAGAAGTTTCAACCACTTTCCTAAATCATCAGTAGTAAAAAATTTAAGTGGATGATTGGTACATCCTAATTGTAGGAGCATTTTTAGATATTCTATCTATGTATGATACAAAATCATGAGAAGATATTCTTTACTTCTAATGTCTTTCTAAGTTAGTTTAGAGTGTCAAAAACCTCCTACAACGTCTCCTACTTTGTAAGCTCTCTACTAAAGTATACTTCTACTTTAGGTAGTCCTTGTTCATTATCTATGTATGGAACTAGTTTTTTTTTTCAATTTTGTTTTGTTTTTAGTTGTATCTTATTATTCCATTAACAATTTGACGTGATTATGAGATTTTGGTCTTTCATATAGTTTTTCAAAATTGTTCCTGATCTCAGGATTTTCCTTTGAGTGAACTTTAAGGTTATAAATAGTGAAGGTATATCTCTACTGATGGAGAGTGTTAATCTCCAAAAGAACAACCTATTCTTGAAATTAGAACACCTCTATATCAAGAGTAAGTTAAAACCTTCACCAATTTGGAGGATCAATACTCAATTATAAGGATTTTGGAAAATCTGTGAAGAGGATGATTCTACAGAAAGTCTACTGCACATATCTCTCTCATTGACTTATCAAATGTGTAACGTTTTTTATATAACTTTGCATAAGGTGTCGCCTAAAGATTGCGCACCTCCTCCAAGTTGAATCACTCCAAAAGATTCAGTATAACTTGAGAAATGAACTCAACAAGTTACCTATGTCTAAAATTATCTCTCTGTAGACTCGATTTTGACACCTGCAACTTCTAAGACATGGTTCTCCAAGACTAGAACCCGTTTAAGTAAATGCTTTTAGTCACAAGTATCTTACCTTCCAACTTAAAGATTAAGTGCTTGCTTGCTCAAAACTTTAAACTATGGAAGGAGAACTGATCAAAACATTGACTTCGAATTTTGCGCCTGTTTTAGGAACCAGTGAACACTTCTTCACATACGAATGTTCCTACACATAATTCTCTCAACCTGATCACAATTGGAAGCTAAAAATTTGTACAGAGGTCAATCACCTATAGATTTAGACTTGTACAAAAGCATTTCACAAAAGATCTAACACAGAAGGAGAAAACTCAGAAACATTGGGCGCAACATTTCTTCCATTTCTGAAGGAGTTTACAACTGAATGATGAGAGAGATTTCAACTAACTTCTAAGATGTCTAATGACTCTTACAACTCCTGATTACTCTATTCTCATGCTCTCTCATACTTGCCCCGACATTTTCCATGGTATATATAGACAAAAATTTACAAGCTTATGACTAATCAAAGATATAAGTGAACTATCTGTACATATGTGTACATATCTTCCTCTTCTGAATGTATTCTTCTTCCTTGCTTCACAAATTGAATCTTTCCTTCAAACCTTGACTTCAACTCTTCATCAAAACATCAATCGTTGATTGCTCTGCACCAACAACTCCCCCTCAATCATCCATTGAGGTTTTCTCTATCTTCTTTATGCCTGCCATGTCTTTGAATCTCTGTAGCTTTGGTCCATCCAAGCTTTTGGTAAGCATATCAGCTATCTGATCTTTTGTTGAAGTATGTATGACTTCAATCTCTTTATCCATCACCTTCTCTCTTAGAAAGTGATACTGAATCTCAACGTGTTTGGTCCTGGCATGAAACACAGGATTAGCACCTAAATACAATGAACTCATGTTATCTCCATAAATGATAGGTGTACTCTATATGGTGTCAAAACTCTTCATGAGAGTCTTAAGCCATATCACTTCCTTTGCATCTTCAACCATGCCTTTGTACTCAGCTTCTGTAGATGATAAAGAAACTGTGTGTTGCTTCTTTAAACACCAAGAGATTAACTTATCTCCCACATAACACATGTATCCATAGGTTGACCTTCTATCATCAGGATTACCTGCCCAATCTGCATCACTATATATTTTGATATTTGTATCTGATGTAAAACCATAATACAAACCCTCTTTGAGTGTACCCTTAATGTACCTCAACACTCTTTGACCTGCACAATCCAATGTTCTTTCCTAGGGCAATGCATGAATTGAGACAAAACCCCAACTGCATATGATAAATCAGGCCTAGTTAATGTAGCATAGATAAGACTACCAACCAAACTTTGATATAGCTTCATATCCTTAAATTCTTCTCCACCATATCTGCTCAATTTGTGATTCACCTCCATTGGAGTAGGTGCTACCCTGCAATCATTCATTTTAAACTTGATTAACAAGTTTTTCAAATACCTTTCTTGAGTCACATACACTCCATGTTGAGTGTATGAAATCTCCATGCCCAAGAAATATGACAAGTCTCCCAAATCACTGATTTTGAACTCTTTCTCCATTTTCTTCTTTAGGCTTTGAATGCCTTTCTCATTTGTACCTGTAAGAATTATATCATCAACATATATGCACATGTATATGAGCCCATCATCACTTGCTTTAACAAGCAAGCTACTATCTGCTTTTGATACTTGAAATCCAAGTTCTTTCAAGAACTTTACAAGTCTATAGTTCCATGCCCTTGGGGCCTACTTCAAGCCATACAAAGCTCTCTTGAGCTTGCACGCATGATCTGGACACCTTCCATCTGAATCCTTGAGGTTGCTCCATGAAAACATCATCTGAAATGTTACCATTCAAGAAAGCATTCTTCACATCTAATTGACATAATTTCCACCCTTTACATGCAGCTATAGCTATGAGTGTCCTGATGGTTGTCATCTTTGCCACAGGACTATAAGTCTCATCATAATCAATACCATATGTTTGAGCAAACCCTTTCACAACAAGTCTAGCTTTATACCTAGACACACTTCCATCTGCAAACCTCTTAGTCTTGTAGACCCATTTGCATCCAATGATCTTCTGGCTATTTGGTTTAGGAACTAATTCCCAAGTCTGATTCTCAATCAATGCATCATATTCTTCCAGCATAGCTCTCTCCCAATTTTCCTTACCTTTTGCCTCTTCATATGTGGAAGGGTCTTCATCTGCCTTTATCATGTAAGCATAATCTTTGGTAGCCAAAAAAGAAGTATCATAGCTATACCTTGTAGGTTGCCACTTGTGTCTTGATGACCTTCTGAGTTCTCCACTCCTTGAAGTTTCTGGTTCATCACACTCAGGATCAAATCTTGGCATTTCTTCAACTTCAACATGCACTTCATTATTCTCCTCTTCATCAAATATCTGAACCTTTGATTTACCTTTCCTTTGACTCACAACTTCTTCATCACCTGTATTAATATTGATTGTACTTGCATACCAAGTACCTTGCTCATCAAATGTAACATCTTTTGATACAAGAAATTGTATTGTGGATGGACGCCACAACCTATATCCCATCTGCTTATCATCATAACCAATGAACACATACTTTTCAGCTTTAGGTTCCAATTTGTGTCTCAATTGTGATGGCACATATGCATATGCCAAACATCCAAATACTTTGCAATGGTCTAATGTAGGTCTTCTACCCCACCATGCCTCATATGGTGTCATACCCTGCAAGGCTTTACATGGTAGCCTATTGACCAGATAAGTAGCTGTATTTACAGCCTCAGCCCACAAATAATTTGGGCAATTTTTCTCCTTCATCATTGACCTTGCAAACTCAACAAGAGTTCTATTTCTTCTCTCTGCTACACCATTTTGTTGAGGGGAGTACCTGTAAGTAATTTCCCTTTTTATACCTGCAGTCCACAAGTAATCACTGAACTCATTAGCAAAATACTCTCCCCCTCCATCTGACCTTAGTCTCTTCAATCTATGACCTGTAATTCTTTCTGCATACACATGATAGTGTTTGAATGTGTTGAATACCTCTGACTTATCTTTGATCACATAAATAGTGATCCATCTAGTAGCATCATCAACATAAATCACATAGTATCTTGAACCATTGATACTGAAATCCTTTGATGGTCCCCACACATCTGTGTGTACCAACTCAAGCTTCTCTGAATACATAAAACCATGCTTAGAATAAGATTTCTTATGAGCCTTACCTAATTGACATGCCTCACATCTGTATGTCATATGTTGACCTGCAACATTAGGCAATCCAAGCACTGAACCATTATTAATCATATATTTGATTCCTCTTTCATTGAAGTGTCCAAGCCTCTTGTGCCAAAGATCCAATTCTAACATCTTTTGCTCTCCATATGCAAACATAGCATGTCCAATGTTTCCTTGTACCTTTAATGTGAAGAGCCTTCCTTCCTTCTTCCCTGTAACAATCTGTTTATATCCTTGACTAGGGTCTTCAACATAAACTCCATCATTAGTGAACCTTAACTCATATCCTTTTTCCACAATTTGTCCTACACTTATCAGATTTTTAGGAATTGTAGGAACATACAAAATCTTACTCAAGAGAGTGCTTCCATCCTTGGCTTTGACTGAACCAATTGACTTTACCTTGTGCTTTGTATTATCACCTGTTTGAACAACATGATTAGATACCTTATCCTCCAAATCAGTCATCAATGCTATGTTACCACTCAGGTGATTGCTACACCCTGAGTCAATGTAGAAGACTCTTTGGTCTTCACTTTGTCTTTCACAAGTTGCATTCATTATCAATGTTGAATCCTCCTTCTGATCTGAAGCATAATTGTAGTAGGTATTATTGTATTGTTGACTTTGGAATCCTCTACCTGCATTTCTTCCAAAGTAACCCCTACTACCTCTACCTCTGAAATTACCTCTTTGATTTCTGCCACCTCTTCCTCTTGAATTAAAGTTCTGATGATATCCACCATTACTCTGAGTATTATGCCAACAATCATTAGCTAAGTGATTTGTCTTACCACAAATCCAACAAGCTTTGACTCCATCTTTATTATTCCTGCCTCTTCCTCTACCTTTGCCACCACCACTTCCTCTTAGGAAGTTGGCTTGACTAGTTGTGCCTTCATCTTCGTTTGCTTGTTGTTTCCCTTTGCTATTTTTCTTGTTATCCTTTGAGTACATTGCATGACCTGTACTCTTGTCACCTTCTCCTTTGACATCGTGCTCAAAAGTTAGCATATGACCTAGCAACTGATTTAAATCAGGAGTGAAATGATCAAGTGATAATTCAGTAGACAAAATGAATGGCTTCCATTTGTCATCACCTCTCAACCCTGTAAGAATTTGTCTTACCAATTTATCCTCCTCAATGTCTTCATCAACAGCTCCTAATGCATCTGCAATGTCCTTCATCCTTGTTACATAATCTGAGATGGATTGAGAGGCCTTCTTCTTGAAAGTGGTAAATTCTACCCACAAGGATGCCTTTCTAGACTTTATGGTATTTTGGAAATGCTCCTCCAAAGCATTCCATATATCACTTGCACTTTCAAGACCTCTAATGTGAGGTAGCAAGTAGTCATTGACTGCCATATATATAATGCTCCTAGCTTGAGCATCTCTCTTCATCCAATTCTTCAAATCTGACAATTCCTCCCTAGTTGGAACACTAGGATCTCTGAATTGAGGCTTTTCTTCTTCTCCTATAATATAACCTATCAAGTCTTTGCTCATTAGATGAGCTTCCATCCTCATTGACCAAGCTGGATAGTTTTCTCTATCCAATTTCTCTATCTGAAGAGAATCTCCCATCCTTTCTTCACCTGTATATTGAATTCTTCAATCTTTATAAAGTATAAGGTTACCTTTACTTTGAATGACACTCCTTTTGACTTCCTTGATGTCGTATGATCTCCTTCTCAAACTTTATCCTCAAGCTTTCACCTTTTGAACCTTCACATGTTGAATTCTTTGCACCTGCAGCAGTCGGGATCCTCCTTTCTTCAATTCTGATGCTTCCTGCTCTGATACCACTGATGGAGAGTGTTAATCTCCAAAAGAACAACCTATTCTTGAAATTATAACACCTCTATATCAAGAGTAAGTTAAAACCTTCACCAATTTGGAGGATCAATACTCAATTATAAGGATTTTGGAAAATCTGTGAAGAGGATGATTCTATAGAAAGTCTATTGCACATATCTCTCTCATTGACTTATCAAATGCGTAAAGTTTTTTATAAAACTTTGCATAAGGTGTTGCCTAAAGATTGCGCACCTCCTCCAAGTTGAATCACTCCAAAAGATTCAGTATAACTTGAGAAATGAACTCAACAAGTTACCTATGTCTAAAACTGTCTCTCTGTAGACTCGATTTTGACACCTGCAACTTCTAAGACATGGTTCTCCAAGACTAGAAGCTGTTTAAGCAAATGCTTTTAGCCACAAGTAGCTTACCTTCCAACTTAAAGATTAAGTGCTTGCTTGCTCAAAACTTCAAACTGTAAAAGGAGAACTGATCAAAACATTGACTTCGAATTTTGCACCTCTTTCAGGAACTAGTGAACACTTCTTCACATACGAATGTTCCTACACATAATTCTCTCAACCTGATCACAATTGGAAGCTAAAAATTTGTACAGAGGTCAATCACCTATAGACTTAGACTTGTACAAAAGCATTTCACAAAATATCTAACACAGAAGGAGAAAACTCAGAAACATCGGGCGCAACATTTCTTCCATTTCTGAAGGAGTTTACAACTGAATGATGAGAGAGATTTCAACTAACTTCTAAGATGTCTAATGACTCTTACAACTCCTGATTACTCTATTCTCATGCTCTCTCATACTTGCCCCGACATTTTCCATGGTATATATAGACAAAAATTTACAAGCTTATGACTAATCAAAGATATAAGTGAACTATCTGTACATATGTGTACATATCTTCCTCTTCTGAATGTATTCTTCTTTTTTGCTTCACAACTTGAATCTTTCCTTCAAATCTTGACTTCAACTCTTCATCAAAACATCAATTGTTGATTGCTCCACACCAACATCTACACACAGGCAATGAGAAATAAGGATAGATAGTTTATCTTGTAGAGGTTGTTTATACATAGGAGTAAGAAAATTGAGTGATTTACATTTTTCTATGTAGTTGTAGTGTCTACTACTAAGAAAAGTTTCAAATATTATTCTACATTCGAAGCTAGTGATATTAGTGAACCAGTGAGGCTAGGCCTACAACATTTCACAAATGAAAGCTGTAAATCTTTAATTCCCTTGATTAGCTCATTCATCTATGGAATTGCTACCACAAGGGCCTTACTTTTAGCTCTCACACCCTCTTTAGCTAGGCATTTCTCCTTGACTTTAACTTCCTTAGCTTTTTCCCCTCTTCTATTTCTCCTTTGTCGCTTCCCTTCGTTTTTCCCTCCTCTCTTTTTGTCTACTCTCCTCAGCCCATTTCTCTTTCTTCTATCTTTCTCTCCACTTCTCTCACAACATCCCGATTTCTTTTTCCCTTCACTCTTATCATTTTCTCTCCCTTTCTTTCTCTACACACTCCTCTCTTCCTCTTTCTCTCTACTCTAGTTTGCACTCTTCTTCTTTCTTTTCCCCTTCGTTCTTCTTCATTCCTTTTTTCCCTCTTCTCCTACTTCAGTCAATTTTCACTTCTTTCCACTCTCCTCTTCTGACCTTCACTCTCTTTGTTGCTCTACTCTAGCAAACACCTCTTCTATGGCTAGAGCATGGTTGCTTTCCTATTCGTTGTCACCAAATGTTTTCTATAATTATATCTACATGTACATTCACATGTACACTAAAGTAAGTGCATGCACAACATACATACACACACACACACACTTAATCATAGACCTGAAAAGACACATGAAAAAGCATGCATGCACATATATAGACACAAAGGCATATACAAAGCAAAAAAATGCAAGAACACACAAGTACATAAACACACACAATTGTCAAAATACACACACAGAGAGTAAGAGCCACACATACACACATATGCAAAAGTGCATATAGACTTTTATGTGATTGTGCACAAAGATATAGGAGAATACATGTGAAGTCATGAGACATTTCAGATGCTCAAATAAAGATGTCATCAAAAACACTCATTCTTATGCAGTAAAGACAAATTCTTCTCAAAATTTCATGACTTACTTATGTAAATTATCTACTACAAACGGATGTGAACATTTCCATTTAGATACTTTTGATAAAGGACTCCAATTCCATGATACTATGTCACACGTTATTGGTTTTCCAATCATCTTTCAATAGGATTCAAAAGCACTATACAACAACAATATCAAAGATCAATCCATAATTTTCACTACATGATGATCAAGAGCTCATCAGTTTGAGAGATAATTATTATAAAGAACTTGAAATTAAAAGGCTACAACAAAAATAGTAGCTTGCACAAAATTATAAGCATAAAAGCTAGATGGGAATAAGATATGTGTGAGCAACCATGAACTTGGAACATTAATTTAAGATCTTAAAAGTTGTCAACCTCATAAACAGGCACACAAAGATGCTCTCAATTCCTTGAATCTCTTGTCCCCCATCCTATATGCCTCAAGATCTCGCATGTACGATAAGCCTCTACCATTTTTTGGTATCTTCCTAGTGGCTTGCCACATGCCTTAAAAGAAGAAGACTAGACTTCATGCCTCTATAGTGCATGTACATGGCATATATTCACACAAATACATATACACATATTCACATACAATACCAATGCTATATCCCTAGGGAAATTGAACTTCCAACCTCCTCACTAGGATCCAACCTCCTCGCTAGGATTGTGATGAGCTAGCCACTTTTTCCAAAAGCCATGGATGAGTATTACTTCCTTATCCTCCCTCTAAGGGTTTACTTCAACCATCTCCTACCTATGAGGGGTGTGGTTCGGTCAACTCCTACCTATCACTTTATTACAACATGCATGGTGATGCACATTTATATGAATCAAAACACTTATTTTACGTTATTTGACATGCATGCACTTCTAATACACATATATTTATATATACATGCACACATTGTGAGAAGTGGAGAATGACATGCCTGGGACTCACCTCCCAGCCTATTTATAGCCCTTGCCTAGTCACCATCTAGAGTTCTCTCTAAGGTCCCTCTACTCATCTGGCCATCATGAGTAGGCACCTCATATGAACTCTCTGGCTTTTGTCCTTGGCTATCCCCCGAGCAAGGAACTTCTTGTTCCTCCAAGCATGTACATCTCTGGAATATAACACTCTCTCCCCCTTCTAAAGATCATTGTCCTCAATGATATAGAAGGAGCTATAAACTTGGGAATGAGAATTTTTGATTCCAAATAAAGTGTACTAGATGTGTGAAATACTAGATAATCAAAAAGAGGACGACTCATCTCTGTGCTTCCTATCTAGCATTTCCATCCATAAATAGTAGTCCTTGCCTTGGGTATACTGTAGGAATCCCTTTGAGGCCCAATGAGTCCATATGTGTGCAGTATAAGTACTCGAATATCCTCAGACTCCCTATGCCTAGACCTTGACCACTAACTTGTGACGGCTTGTCACCTGTAGAAACCTTGGCAACTTGCCCTTGTCTCCCTGGAATATCCATTGATAGCTTGTCATATGGTATAATTGTGCGAAATCACTTACTCCACTAGAGTAATGAAAACTATTATGCTAATCCAAAACAATGTGACTATGTCCCAAATCTCTATTGAAAACTACTAAAGATAAATGGAAATATTTTCCAAATAATGCTTAATCTCTAAGCTCAAGTAAATCTGCTTGATTTACTCACTACAATGAAATAAAAGTCAACAAAATCTCATCATGATCCAAACTACTAAAGATAAATGGAAATCTTTTCCAAATAATGCTTAATCTCTAAGCTCAAGTAAATCTGCTTGATTTATTCACCGTAATGAAATAAAACTAAAGAAAATCTCATCATGATCCAAATTGTGAATTCAAGATGATAATTTATCAACGATCCAGACTATGGACCAAGATATCAATATGTCAATCTATCAACTGTGGACCAAAATATCAATATGTCAATGATCCAAACTATGGACCAAAATATCAATCTCTCACATCCAAACTATGGACTAAGATCTCAATCAGTCACATCCCAAACATGGACTAAGATCTCAGTCAATCACATCCAAACTATGGATCAAAATATCTCTCATACAAAATAAATCCTAATCCACTCTCTGGAACCAAGTCCATCATGCTAAGTGAAGACGTGCTAAGAAAGTATAACAACTAGTGGAACTACCACCGCCTTCTCAATAATAACATGTAAGAAGTTCCAAGTGGATGAAACTTGCTTTATCCATGAGCACCATCTGATCATCACTATGATCAAATCATTCCTAACTAGGAATAAGATGTCTCAAGTAAAATACTGTAATAATTTGGCACTCCCAGATATACTGAGGAACATGATGTGAGTCCATGAAATACCCGGAACAATGGTAAGTAGATGTGTGCACACTCATAGCCCACTAGGCTAAGCATCTAGCTCACCTCATACACACTATGTATGAACCATAGCCTATTCTCAGGCATATCAAATAAACTAGTACGTATTCTATCAATTTCTTCTCAATGCAATTGCTTATTCATAGTTCTTATGTGCAAACCTTTCATTTCCCCTTCTAGGCTACTTGTCTGTAGACTTGCCTTATTTGCGATCACATACAGAGTGACTGTCTCAACTGCCCCTCTATTGTCTAATAATAAGATGATACTAGAAAATCATATAAATGAACTCCAAATCATATCAAAATATAATCCCAAACTAGATAAGTTGACATAGATGCATGTATGAGATTAAAGTCGAACACTTCTCTCAAAAAAAATACAAGAATAGATCAGTGAGTACTCACAACCATGAATAATAATGAATGAAATCATGAAGTGTTCCTGAAGTGTTTCCTTCCCTCGATGGAAAGAACAGAGTCCTTCCTATGACTCTATCACTCATAACTATCTCGAGACATGAGAAACTATTTCATAAATCAACTCAAATAGAGTTGTGAAGGATGCGGCTTGCATCAAATATCAACTCATGCATCTTGAATCAAATATTGACTCACAATAAATTGGAATTTATACAACTTCTATGAATCCAATTATTTGAAATGAGAACAACTAGCAAAGTTCTCTTGTTCCATGCTCTCATGCCACTATATATATTCTTGAAAATTTCGACAGAGTCTCCTCTGTCCTGCTGAAAATGGTCACCAAAAACCAATGCTCAATAAACAAATATCTAGGGCATAGCTAGCCCATGGTGATCACACCATCTCAAAAAAATATCATAAAAAACCTGTGGAAAGTCTTTTCCTTTCAACAATGCCTCCTGCATAACAATTTCCAACAGTAGCAGATTAAATCTTAATTTTAACTAATTTTTACTCATCCAAAATCTATGAAATTTTCCAGCCTTTTTTAGATTTTCTCAAGCTTTTATTAGGCACAAAAATCACTTGCTTTGGATATTTGCTCAGAGTTTTATGGCTATTTTACTAGAAGGGTCAAACACTTGACGACCAACTTTGAGAATGTACAAGGTCATCTTCTTGAAGTCCTTAAACTGATCAAAAAAATTCCAAATTTCATTTTCTTTGTGCCCAATCTATGTCAACTTATCTAGTTTGGTCTCACAAAATCTCAATTCAAAATGAAATCAAATACTCATTCAAAAGTATAATTCTATCTCTGCTACACCTGCGCTTAGGTGAGCCTAGAAACACTACTGCTGCACTTTTATAATATCTACTAACTATGAAGATAAATTTCAAAATCCTTGAATTTTGGTTATAGGATAGGGTCTATACTGAAGTAGCTTCTCCAACAAAAATTTTTGAAATTGGAGGTTCCAATAGGAAAATAGCATGTGCTCATCAGACACATGTATTACTCTTTGGAAAATCCTCACCAGAGATTGGTCTGAGAAGAATAGATCCTTCCACTTATCAAATGATGTCCAATATCTTCAAAATTTTAACAGCATATAGGTAGTAATATTTACTTTTATTTATATAATTTTCATAGTATTTGGAAATTTCTATCTTCCACAATGACCAAAATACTAAGCCTCTATACCTGCAAAAGTTTAAAAATTTGCAGAGGCTAACGTTTACTCTTTTCTTTATATCTCCCAAATGGAGAAACCTTTCAGCTTGAAATTTTATATACACCCTCTGCAGGTGTGTAGATAATGTTAGAAACAAAAAGCATTCAAGTTGAGTAAAGGAGCTAAGAGAAATAATCACCTCTAGGTGACATGATATGTGTTCATTTCATAAATTCGAGAGGCTGCACTTTCATGTGCAGAGATTATTTGACCCATCAAATGATATCTAAAAATAATGAAACTTGGTATGCATAAATTTATCTATCAAGATTTCATTTCTAAGAAAAATCATTCCATTTTGATGTACCAATTAAGAGAAATGCCCTTTGTAACAGGCCTATATCACTTGTTTCATGCCTCTACCTCTACTAGCAGCACTTTTAGTGCAGAGGTCATTGGACCTTTCTAAAAGTCTTCAAATTACTTGACACTTGGTCAGCTTAAAGAAACGCCTAGGAGCTACTTGCCCTCCAAATTTCAATAAATTTGGGCATTCCATCAAAGAGTAGTATCCAAATCTCTATGAGCTTCTACCTCACTAACTATTTGCTCGATCATTTTTTTAAATCTAAAAATGACGAGAGATGTTAATCCTTATGATTGAAAAACTCATTCATTATCTTGGATGGATTATGACATGGATATGTATCCATGCATATAATGATCATCTAGATCAATGCAAATCAATTAACCATCCAAATCGTCTCGTTGAAAAATCAACTCTTTACATAGTATCCACCTTTTAGTGAAAGTGAATATCTATGGATGTCATTCTATTCATTGTGCTTCTTTCACATTCATTAATCTCATCACAACCAATCATATACAAGCACTTAATACTTGTATTGATGATAATAATCATAGCACTCTTCTGCGGACTTGAAATAAACGTCTATATCAAGTACAGACTCGCATGAAAAACAATTTATGTGCTCATGCGTTACTAGTCAAAAACACATCTTATTTGTTCTTGATGTATATTCCTTGTCCTTTACTCTCTAAAGGCACAATTGGTCTATGCATGATACCTCTATAACATGCCTCATGGTCACCCTAACTCATCGTGGTGATACATAAAAGTGATCTTCTATAAACAGAAAATGCATCATGCATTTCAATTCTCTAGCAATCATATCCTCTATGCATACATGCATTTACTCATGCATTTTACTTCAATAAAATTATATGCTTTTAACTATGCTGACAGAAGACTTCCTCTCTCACACAACACAACATCACTCTCTTGGAAACAATGTCCATTGGTCCATCTTCCTCACAGTTTCCAAGTTGTGTAGACTTTTTTACAAGTCCTTGTAAAAATAAAATGCGTGGACAACTTTGCCCCTCCCAACCATGGGACGTGGGTTCGAAACCCGTCTCCAACAGTGGCGCAACGCGAAGCTCTTTTAGTGCTTTTAA
This sequence comes from Ceratopteris richardii, assembly GCA_020310875.1. Lineage (NCBI taxonomy): Eukaryota > Viridiplantae > Streptophyta > Polypodiopsida > Polypodiales > Pteridaceae > Ceratopteris > Ceratopteris richardii. The sequence goes on along the minus strand of CM035407.1, from coordinate 194,522,211 downwards.
TTTATTAAAAGCTCACGCAAACGCGAAAGAACAAAACTCACGGACGCCTATTGCGATCAAGTGATTTATTCGAGAGCTTTTACTATCGCTAGCTTTTGGGAATTGCTTTTCAAGAACTATACAATACTATATAAGAAGAGCCTTATGCTCATTGTATTCATCCTTCACCTAGTATTCAACACAAGCTTGGAGCTTGGACCTCAATAGAGGTGGTGTTTCATCTAGCACATGGGGCAGCCATGGTGCTAACTTGAAGCATGCTGAGGAGCAGCTATGGATTTCTTCTTAATGATTCTTCTTAGAGAAGATCAAGGGTGTGCTCACACTCTAGCTCATGGAGAGGAGTTTATCTCTTGTTCATGGCAAGAAGACTTGGTCATTAGCAGCTTGATGGTGAGGATCGGCCATCTACATGGTGTATTTGAAGATTGTCTTCTATAAGAAGATATCAGGTTGAAGATTGTCTTCTACAAGAAGATGTCGGGCTACTTCAAAGACATTGGATGGTGGTTAACATAAGATTTACATCTTATGTTAAGTATTCAGGTACATATTCTCTTTATGCACACAGGTACTAGAATTTTATGGAGGCAGTAGCGTTCATATCAGGAGGAGTCCTATTCAGCATAGGTACAAGAGAAACAGTACATATATGCTTTATGCATATTTGGATGAGGTGTTTGAGAAGGTGTGTTCACATGAGTTTGAGGATTTCCGGCAGCAAACTTGTTAGCATTCATTGCTATTTTTTAAGTATGTGATCTTTTCACACACGTATCTGACTTAGGGTCTTCCATAGCCTAAGTTCAGATGAGGGTTTGTTGATTATCAGTTTCACACTGATCCTTCCTCTTTCAGTCACTCATATTCACTCTTCTATAACCTATAAGGTCACACATCTCATGTATATTCAGATTTCTACCCATACATCTGAATATGTTTGTTACATTTGTACATTCATTCATCCATCTATTTCTCATCACATAGAGTGGTTGAGAGTTTTGCTCCCACATTGTACATTGAACATTGCTATATATGATACTATGAGTAAGCAATGGCTTACGTAACACCTTACACATGTCGTCTATTCTTTCTCTATCTTTATCTCACCATCTCTATGATTAAGTTGTGGTATGTTCATGTTTTGTCAATATTGAAGAATGTTGGAATTAATGTTGTATATAGTGGAACTATGGAACCATGGACCTGTGACATGAGCCAATGGCCTACCTCACTTCCAACATTTGGAATCAGAGCACTAAGGTTTTGGTTTTAGAACTTTAGGTCTTTAACATCAATGCATTAAGGCTCATTCATATTCACAGGTTTTCCAGACTTCCAGATTTACAACATATAATTTAAAGGCATCTTCTAACATTTGACATTTGACATACACACTTAATCTAGATGAGTAGAGAGTTGAGATTTAGAGAATTCAGTCACATCTCTGTTCATCAGTGTGGAGTATGAAGTTGATGATCTGTTAGCAGTCGAATATTTTTGGAAGAGTATGCAAATACTTTACAAAAGTATTGTTTGAAGATCCAGACTTGATGAAGAGAAGACTACTTCAAATTCAAGGAAGAACAATGGTTTAGAGAAGATGAAGGAATCAGATCAACATCAAATCACAGGTATCACTTTCTACTATCAGATTATCATTTGCAGGTCGTGTCTTAGACGAGCAGTTGTGAAGAGATATGAAGAATTCAAGGAATGCGTTTATACACTTTCATCATTTGAAAGTTAAAGGCTACATCAAAACAGGTATCTAGAGGTGTTTCTAGAAAGTTTTTAGAGATCTCTTTCGTGGCAAGAAAGTTCATCTAAGAAGACAAATTTGGAGATGAGATGAGTTTTTCAACCAATTTTCTATTGTAAGTTGGTTGGATATCAAGGTACAAATGTGATCTAGAGAGGTAACTCTAGAAGGGTAATTCATCATTCAGACAAAAGATTGGTGAATTTAGTCGTTTCAGACATTTGAAACAACATTTTGATTCAGAGATATGAGGAGATGATAAAACATGATTCTACATTCACTTCCATTTGTATACCATGTTATTTTTGTCTCTTACTCTTAGGACTAGAGGAAGAGGAAAGTTCATTTGAAGAGGTCAAGAGTGTTTGCTACTTCAAGATGAAGAGAACAAAAGGTATGGAAGAGAAGTTTTGAAGATGTTAACATCATCAGGTGGAAGAAAGATGCAGAAGAAGAAAGTCCATCATTTCCAAAAGAAAAGTAAGGCTTCCTTTTCTCATATACTTTCCATATACTTTTCCTATTTTATCCTCTACACCCAAAGACAAGTCTACGAGAACATCTTGTTTAAAGAAGAAGCAGTTTCTTGTTTTGCATTACACTTGCTCATGATTTAGTAGATTTGACAAGGAATTGCATTGAGAGAAAGAAAAGCAGCAGATTTTAAAGACAACTTATGTTTTGACTCAAATGTATGAGTTATATATAAGTTGAAGCTTTTGAGCAGGCAGCTTATATATTCCCTCAAAGAATTCTTGGAGTGTCAATACAGAGCTACTTGATATATGACATGTTGCAGAGAAGTATATTTCTTCTTTATCTAACTCTTAAGGTAAAAGAGTTTTTTGTAGCAGATGTTGAAGACTTTGGTTGAGGTTTTATGTTTGGAAAAGGTTACCTCATATTCAGTATTTTCAGAAACTTCAGAAAATTCAGAATCTTGTTGATGTACAAAACAATGGAGAATCTACTTTCAATGATTGTCTTGATTTTTGGATACATGCTTGCATTCAAAAATGTGTTCCAGTAGATCCTATCACTTGATTGAGAAGTGGAGTTAGCCAAAAGAAAATCAAGCAGGTACTGTCACATTTCACCCGGGTAAAATATGAAAGTTATGAAGTATCATCTTGCAGCTTTTGGAGTTCTCAAGATGAGAAGTTTGTCCACTTATGTTTCAAGTAGGAGTTACAGATTCTTGGAAAGGGTTTGTTTGAAGAGAAGTTTTACAACTTTATGTAAAATATGGACACTTGGAGACATTCAGGTAGCAAATCAAACATTCAAACATGAAGGGTTGATAAGAGCAGATTCTACATAGGAGAGATCATTGATCTTGAATAGATCTTGTATGATCTTAAGTTTTTATGAGTCAGTTGTCTATCCTTTGTTTGTGAAGATTCTTAACATTGGAAGAAGTAAGTCAAAGATTCTGGTTCTATCAAATTTGTCTTGCAGAAAGATAGAAGAAGATACTTGTTATGTTACAGAAGGTTATGAATCCTATAAAGCTTTCAGCAAGGTTTTGTTATGTTAGATTCAACTAACCTTATTCTATAATTTGGAAAGCTGAGGAATGACATGGAAAGCTATTGGCATGTGCACAATGCTAATAAAAAGGGTTCAGAGATTTTGTTTTAGATACATGTATTGATCACTGAACATTAGATTTATTGAAAGAAGGAAGACATTCCACATTTCATAAAGTCTGATATATTTGAAGAATTTTGGATACAAGTGTTAAATCATCCAGGGGTGATGAAACATGAAGACTTATTTCAAGCCATATGTGAAAGAATGCAAATTCATACCTACAGGTATTCCTATTTCAGGTATTCCTATATTTCCTTTGTCAGGTTCTCTTTATGTTCCAGCTTTGAAAGAAGAAGGAAGAAAAAGAATGTTTGGAGAAAGTTCCCATTAGGTGTTCCTATTCAGGAGAAGGTTCTAGAGTTCTATTAAAGAGAAGCTTGATGTTTCAGAAAGGTATGTTTAAAAAGTGCGCACATATATGTTTATACCAAGTTCTGAAGGAAAGAGGTATGAAGGATTTAAAGGATGAAGACATGATGACATTATAGATATGATCTTTTGATAAAACTCATGGATTGAGTTAATTTGACTTGAGTACAATCAGAGATGAACCAGCAGTGTTCATAATACACTAAGTTGTGAGTTCTCAGTCAAAGGTTCCAGGATTCTGTTCTTGATTTTCTTTAGTGTATTTACATGACGCAGCAGAAGTATGTTGAGAAACCTTTTGGAAGGTAAATGCAAATATATGGATCCTAGTGTATGTTTTCAGGTTTTTGAAAACAGGAGATAGCAAGTTCGGAGACAGTTCATGCTACATTTGTTGTCAAGCAGTGATTGCTTGATGTGTACACTATTGGATATCTAGTTTGCATATGTTCTCAAGTATTATGGTTCATATTCAACAAGTTCAGGTTTTTTGAAGGAAAGTCAAATTCAGTTTGACTTTTGAAGAACAAGTTCTGAAGTGCGGGAGTACAAGCTTGAAGCTTGTGATAGTTTGCAGCTTATGACAGGTTGCAAATCCAGTGCAGGTTGTACCAATATGACATTGCAGGGGGGATTGTTGGAAACAATGTCCATTGGTCCATCTTCCTCACAGTTTACAAGTTGTGTAGGCTTTTTTATAAGTCCTTGTACAAATAAAATGCGTGGGCAACTTGGCTAACTCAATGCGCTCCCAACAAGGGGAAGTGGGTTCGAAACCCGTCTCCAGCAGTGGTGCAACGCGAAGCTCTTCTTTTGCTTTTCATTTATGAAAAGCGCACGCGAACGCAAAAGAACAAAACTCACGGACGCTTATTGCGATCAAGTGATTCATTTGAGAGCTTTTACTATCGCTAGCTTTTGGAAACTCCTTTTCAATATCTATACAATACTATATAAGAAGAGCCTCATGCTCATTGTATTCATCCTTCACCTAGTATTCAACACAAGCTTGGAGCTTGGACCTCAATAGAGGTGGTGTTTCGTCTAGCACATGGGGCAGCCATGGTGCTAACTTGAAGCATGTTAAGGAGCAGCTATGGAGTTCTTCTTAATGATTCTTCTTAGAGAAGATGAAGGGTGTGCTTACACTCTAGCTCATGGAGAGGAGGTTATCTGTTGTTCATGGCAAGAAGACTTGGTCATTAGCAGCTTGATGGTGAGGATCGACCATCTACATGGTGTATTTGAAGATTGTCTTCTACAAGAAGATATCAGGTTGAAGATTGTCTTCTACAAGAAGATGTCGGGCTACTTCAAAGACATTGGATGGTGGTTAACATAAGCTTTACATCTTGTGTTAAGTATTCAGGTACATATTCTCTTTATGCACACAGGTACTACTTGAATTTTACGGAGGCAGTAGCGTTCATATCAGGAGGAGTCCTATTCAGCATAGGTACAAGAGAAACAGTACATATATGCTTTATGCATATTTGGATGAGGTGTTTGAGAAGGTGTGTTCACATGAGTTTGAGGATTTCAGGCAGCAAACTTGTTAGCATTCATTGCTATTTTTAAAGTATGTGATCTTTTCACACACGTATCTGACTTAGGCTCTTCCAAAGCCTAAGTTCAGATGACGGTTTGTTGATTATCAATTTCACACTGATCCTTTCTCTTTCAGTCACTCATATTCACTCTTCTATAACCTATAAGGTCACACATCTCATGTATATTCAAATTTCTGCCATACATCTGAATATGTTTGTTACATTTGTACATTCATTCATCCATCTATTTCTCATCACATAGAGTGGTTGAGAGTTTTGCTCCCACATTGTACATTGAACATTGGTATATATGATACTATGAGTAAGCAATGGCTTACGTAACACCTTACACATGTCATCTACTCTTTCTCTATCTTTATCTCATCATCTGTATGATTAAGTTGTGGTATGTTCATGTTTTTTCAATATTGAAGAATGCTGGAATTAATGTTGTATATACTGGAACTATGGAACCATGGACCTGTGACATGAGCCAAGGGCCTACCTCACTTCCAACATTTGGTATCAGAGCACTAAGGTTTTGGTTTCAGAACTTTAGGTCTTTGGCATCAATGCATTAAGGCTCATTCATATTCATAGGTTTTCCAGACTTCCAGATTTACAACATATAATTTAAAGGCATCTTCTAACATTTGACATTTGACATACACACTTAATCTAGATGAGTAGAGATTTGAGAATTAGACAATTCAGTCACATGTGTGTTCATCAGTGTGGAGTATGAAGTTGATGATTTGTTAGCAGTCGAATATTTTTGGAAGAGTATGCAAATACTTTACAAAAGTATTGTTTGAAGATCCAGACATGATGAAGAGAAGACTACTTCAAATTCAAGGAAGAACAATGGTTTAGAGAAGATGAAGGAATCAGATCAACATCAAATCACAGGTATCACTTTCTACTATCAGATTATCATTTGCACGTCGTGTCTTAGAAGAGCAGTTATGAAGAGATTTGAAGGATTCAAGGAATTCTTTTACACACTTTCATCATTTGAAAGTTAAAGGCTACATCAAAACAAGTATCTAGAGGTGTTTGTAGAAAGTTTTTAGAGATCTCTTTCATGGCAAGAAAGTTCATCTAAGAAGACAAATTTGGAGATGAGATGAGTTTTTCAGCCAATTTTCTCTTGTAAGTTGGTTGGATATCAAGGTACAAATGTGATCTAGAGAGGTAACTCTAGAAGGTTAATTCATCATTCAGACAAAAGATTGGTGAATTTAGTCATTTTAGACATTTGAAACAACATTTTGATTCAAAGATATGAGGAGATGATAAAACATGATTATATATTCACTTCCATTTGTATAACATGTTTGTTTTGTCTCTTACTCTTAGCACTAGAGGAAGAGAAAAGTACATTTGAAGAGGTCAAGAGTGTTTGCTACTTCAAGATGAAGAGAACAAAAGGTATGGAAGAGAAGTCTGAAGATGTTAACATCATCAGGTGGAAGAAAGATGCAGAAGAAGAAAGTCCATCATTTCCAAAAGAAAAGTAAGGCTTCCTTTTCTCATATACTTTCCATATACTTTTCCTATTTTATCCTCTACACCCAAAGACAAGTCTACGAGAACATCTTGTTTAAAGAAGAAGCAGTTTCTTGTTTTGCATTACACTTGGTCATGATTTAGTAGATTTGACAAAGAATTGCATTGAGAGAAAGAAAAGCAGCAGATTTCAAAGACAACTTATGTTTTGACTCAAATGTATGAGTTATATATAAGTTGAAGTGTTTGAGCAGGCAGCTTATATGATCCCTCAAAGAATTCCTGGAGTGTCAATACAGAGCTACTTGATATATGACAAGTTGCAGAGAAGTATATTTCCTCTTTATCTAACTCTTAAGGTAAAGAGTTTTTTGTAGCAAATGTTGAAGACTTTGCTTGAGGTTTTATGTTTGGAAAAGGTTATCTCATATTCAGTATTTTCAAAAACTTCAAAAAATTCAGAATCTTGTTGATGTACAAGTCAATGGAGATTCTACTTTCAGTGATTGTCTTGATTTTTGGATACATGCTTGTATTAAAAAAGGTTTTCCATTAAATCCTATCACTTGATTGAGAAGTGGAGTTAGCCAAAAGAAAATCAAGCAGGTACTATCACATTTCACGCGGGTAAAATATGAAAGTTATGAAGTATCAACTTGCAGCTTTTGGAGTTCTCAAGGTGAGAAGTTTGTCCACTTATGTTTCAAGTAGTTACAGATTCTTGGAAAGAATTTGTTTGAAGAAAAGTTTTACAACTTTATGTAAAATATGGACACTTGGAGACATTCAGGTAGCAAATCAAACATTGAGACATGAAGGTTTGATAAGAGCAGATTCTACACAGGAGAGATCATTGATCTTGAATAGATTTTGTATGATCTTAAGTTTTTATGAGTCTGTTGTCTATCCTTTGTTTGTGAAGATTCTTAACATTGGAAGAAGTAAGTCAAAGATTCCGGTTCTATCAAATTTGTCTTGCAGAAAGATAGAAGAAGATACTTGTTATGTTACAGAAGGTTATGAATCCTATAAAGATTTCAGCAAGGTTTTGTTATGTTAGGTTCAACTAACCTTATTCTAAAATTTGGAAAGCTGAGGAATGACATGGAAAGCTATTGGCATGTGCACAATGCTAATAAAAAGGGTTCAGAGATTTTGTTTCAGATACCGGTATTGATCACTGAACATCAGATTTATTGAAAGAAGGAAGAGGTTCCACATTTCATAAAGTCTGATATATTTGAAGAATTTTGGATACAAGTGTTAAATCATCCAGGGGTGATGAAACATGAAGACTTATTTTCAGCCATATGTGAAAGAATGCAAATTCATACCTATAGGTATTCCTATTTCAGGTATTCCTATATTTCCTTTTTCAGGTTCTCTTTATGTTCCAGCTTTGAAAGAAGAAGGAAGAAAAAGAATGTTTGGAGAAAGTTCCTGTTAGGTGTTCCTGTTCAGGAGAAGGTTCCAGAGTTCTATTAAAGAGAGGCTTGATGTTTCAGAAAGGTATGTTTGAAAAGTGCGCACATATATGTTTATACCAAGTTGTGAAGGAAAGAGGTATGAAGGATTTAAAGGATGAAGACATGATGACATCATAGATATGATCTTTTGATAAAACTCATGGATTGAGTTGATTTGACTTGAGTAGAGTCAGAGATGAACTAGCAGTGTTCATAATACACTAAGTTGTGAGTTCTCAGTCATAGGTTCCAAGATTCAGATCTTGATTTTTTTTTAGTGTATTTACATGACGCATCACAAGTACGTTGAGAAACGTTTTTGGAAGGTAAATGCAAATATATGGATCCTAGTGTATGTTTTCAGGTTTTTGAAAACAGGAGATAGCAAGTTCGGAGACAGCTCATGCTACATTTGTTGTCAAGCAGTGATTGCTTGATGTGTACACTATTGGATATCTAGTTTGCATATGTTCTCAAGTATTATGGTTCATATTCAGCAAGTTCAGGTTTTTGGAAGGAAAGTCAAATTTAGTTTTGAAGAAGACTTTTGAAGAACAAGTTCTGAAGTGCGGGAGTACAAACTTGAAGCTTGTGATAGTTTGCAGCTTATGACAGGTTGCAAATCCAGTCCATGTTGTACCAATATGACATTGCAGGGGGGATTTTTGGAAACAATGTCCATTGGTCCATCTTCCTCACAATTTACAAGTTGTGTAGACTTTTTATAAGTCCTTGTACAAATAAAATGCGTGGGAACTGCTTTTCAAGATCTATACAATACTATATAAGAAGAGCCTCATGCTCATTGTATTCATCCTTCACCTAGTATTCAACACAAGCTTGGAGCTTGGACCTCAATAAAGGTGGTGTTTCGTCTAGCACATGGGGCAGCCATGGTGCTAAGTTGAAGCATGTTGAGGAGCAGCTATGAAGTTCTTCTTAATGATTCTTCTTAGAGAAGATGAAGGGTGTGCTCACACTCTAGCTCATGGAGAGGAGGTTATCTCTTGTTCATGGCAAGAAGACTTGGTCATTAGCAGCTTGATGGTGGGGATCAGCCATCTACATGGTGTATTTGAAGATTGTCTTCTACAAGAAGATATCAGGTTGAAGATTGTCTTCTACAAGAAGATGTCGGGCTACTTCTAAGACATTGGATGGTAGTTAACATAAAATTTACATCTTATGTTAAGTATTCAGGTACATATTCTCTTTATGCACATAGGTACTACTTGAATTTTATGGAGGCAGTAGCGTTCATATGAGGAGGAGTCCTATTCAGCATAGGTCCAAGAGAAGCAGTACATATATGCTTTATGCATATTTGGATGAGGTGTTTGAGAAGGTGTGTTCACATGAGTTTGAGGATTTCCGGCAGCAAACTTGTTAGCATTCATTGCTATTTTTTAGGTATGTGATCTTTTCACACACGTATCTGACTTAGGGTCTTCCATAGCCTAAGTTCAGATGAGGGTTTGTTGATTATCAGTTTCACACTGATCCTTCCTCTTTCAGTCACTCATATTCACTCTTCTATAACCTATAAGGTCACACATCTCATGTATATTCAGATTTCTGCCCATACATCTGAATATGTTTGTTACATTTGTACATTCATCTATTCATCCATCTATTTCTCATCACATAGAGTGGTTGAGAGTTTTACTCCCACATTGTACATTGAACATTGGTATATATGATACTATGAGTAAGCAATGGCTTACGTAACACCTTACATGCAACAGTACAAGGATTACGACCACCACATACTAGAGAGATGACTCTCCTCCCAACCAAATGCCTCTATATATAGCTCTCTCCAGGGGACTACCTTCTTGGGCAGGTGGATACTAACCAGCCAAGTGTCAGCCATGTAACTACATGTGCGCCAAGTGTCCAGTGGATGCTTCTAGAAGGCTCTAGAGCTCTTTGGGCAAAATACTCTTCCCATGTACCTCATAGGGATTGAACCCAAGACCTCGTCCTTCACATCCTTGAGACTTAACCACTAAGCTAAGTGGTTCACTTGTTCACAAGAGCACAAGACCTCCTAGTAAGTCTAAACTCGAGATCTTTGGTCATACACACGGATGACCAAACGGTGTCCGATTTCAGATCTGTCTGAACCGGCCAGACCCTTGGATCATAGACTTACTTTATTACATTCTTCCCCCCTTGGAAAATATTTTCGTCCTCGAAAATAGAGCTATATACATACTGTAGGCAACCCCCGAGCCTCATGTTCTAAAACTGGAAGAACATGATCATGTTCTAGAACTGGAAGAACATGTCTCATCTCTGTGGTGGCATCCTTGCCCAAATGATTCTAAACACTATCTCGCTTTGCACTTTGATAAACTAGTCAAAGTACAAAATAGTGAATGAATAATAAAGGTGGATCTAAACACATATCCCTGGCTAATTCACAGTTTCTGGATGTGCGATCTAGGCACAAACATGTGAATTAGGTGGATTCAAATTACTAGTCCATTTCTAGGCATAACTGGTGCATGGGCTTAGTAATGAAGGTGGGATTCTTATCCCTCGTAAGACTTTGAGAATTCTTGATTCACTTGAATTTGTTTTGGAGAACTTGAAGTGTGGTTGTCCCATACATCTAACTTTAGATGTCTGTACAATGGTTTACTTTTATCTAACAGTTACTTGATTTTTTCACCCGACTAGAGGACTATTCTGTCCCAATGAGTTGAAAAAATCCTATGTAAACTGTAGGAGAAAGTTTACCATTCGTGGGACCAACCATTACTAACTTCACCAATTCAAATTCAAAATGAAAATTGTCCAACTTAGGACACTTTTCTCAAAGACTTTTAACTGAAAGTTCTTGGGAATTGTCAATCTGATGAGCAATTCCTAACTTCCCTATTCTAGAGTATACTGGACTCTAGAAAGTTATTTATGCTATAACTTGAAGCAAAATCAAATGAATAAGTCTACTTAGACTTATCATCTTTTGAAGATTGAAAAGGTTCTTGTACATAACATCTATCTAGGATGTTCAAGTTAGTTATCTAATTCTAACCGGCTATCCCTGGTCTTTTGCAAAAAGAAATCAGATACCATATCTGAGTCAATTCCAAAAGATTTGGAAAGCGGAAAGAGATAACTAAGACTTTGTACAACCAATTCAAACTTCGCACATACATAAACTTGCTATGAGTCAAAGTCTAGTTGACTCAGGACTTTAACTTCTCAACGATCTATTTCAATAAGATATTGAAGCGTTGACTTTATCTTTAAGAGAAATAAGCTAGCTTCTCAAAAAGATTCAAGCAAATAAAAAACATCATCCAACCACAAGATACTAGTGTGGTAACCAACATCAGTGTGTCGACCCACTGAGGTTATGCTGATGAGTTTTGTATTCAAATAATGCTTCACTTGAGACTAAGTTCAGGTTACATTCAATCTTTTTGACTCCGTGAATGCAATTCTTGTGCATTTCTTTGAGTCTAAAAGAGTGAATTTTATCAAGTTACACTAGGAACTTGATGCTTGACTTAGTCAATTAAATCTTTAGTTGAAAAGATCAATTTAAAATCAAAGTCCAACTTCTTTCAGAAATTTATCAAATATTTCTGATCAATAACACTTAAACTTGAAGTGTTCTATGAAGATCTTGGAAGTTACTTACTTCATATCTTCAGTTTCCTTAATCTTGAAGTTACCTAGAAGTATCGTAAGATACTACTTTCATCCTTTACGAATTAAACTTTTCCTTGAAGTCTTAATTCCCTTGAGGATGAAACCTAACTTCAAAATCCAAACTAGGACTAAAAGATAATCATCATCCCATGGTCCGATGTCCCATTCCATCTTTCCTACATCAATCTGAGTATAAAATCTGGTGTCCCATACCACCCTATTTTATATTCACATTAATGTGTGGGTGATTCTTATCCTAAAGTCTAAACATCTCTTGATAGAGTACCTTATTTCTTCAATTCTTTTACAAGAATTGGAAGTTTCAGGCATTACCTCTAACTAGATTTTCCTAGGTTTTGATTCCTTCGCATGATCACCTCATAATCATGTGCTTTGCTTTGGAAACTTGAAAACCTCTTAACAGAATATCAATTCTTCTTTACTGGGGTTTTCAAATGAAAACCAATCAAAATTCCAAGTACTTGAATTTCTCAAATTCAAGTTCAATTGGTTATTCTTGACCAATTTTGTAGCGACAAGAGTTTATGACTTCTTGTCTTTAGATTCCTTTCTATACTGGTGCTTTTAGGTACCTATCCCGGGGACTTTATTTAGGAATCTCTTTACTGCTTAAGTCTTAAGCATCCGCTCATGCTTTCTGGATTTGTACCAAAATCCCTTTAAGGATAGGTAAACACTTATGGTTTACCTTCCACAGACTTAATTACCATTTTCACGGTTGCAGACTACATTCTTGGAATTTCTTTACTCTGTTCAGACTTGGAACAACTTACTCTTTTTCACAGTTTTCCATCGAATAAATGGAACTTGAGTGAATAATTCCCAAAAGGAATTTTATTGCCAATACTTGGGCAATCTACAAAGTAGTTCTAATCGCACATTACTTGGACATTCATGGCCAAGATTGATCAAGTCTGGTTGATCTTGCGATAAAAAGACTTAGTCTTTATCTTTAAGATCTCTTAAACTATCTTAAGCTTCTTTGCTTACCTGCAGGATTTTTAGAGATCTTTCTCAAGTCCAAGCATACACTTATGCCTCTCAGATTCCAAAGCTAAGAATCTTTTGATATACCTTTAGGTTATATCACAAATAGGACTTGAAATACCACTTCTAGTGGTTAGGGATTTACTGGGAACTACTTGCTGATTAAAGAGTATGAAGAATTTCATTCTCAATACTTGAAAGAATGCCATTTCTTCAAAGACTTGAGATTCCTTCTAGGGAATCAAATAACTTGAGCAAATGATTCATTTTGGAATCTTTTGCAAAAAGAACATTTAAAAGAAATTCTTTCAAATGATATCCAAAAATTTACTGATTCAATTGTATTTATTTCCTGAGTATCAAACTAGAGAAAATATCACATTTGCCAGTTTGAAAGTTTAAGTTGACTTTCATTTATGTGATATCGACTTCTATTCTTGAGTTTGATACAAAACTCATTATTATTGGTCAATCTTCAGATGTTACTAGAGTCCTTTAAACATATTTCACTAATCAAATTTATGTTTAAAGTCCAAGCGTCTATTGATTGATCCAATAGTAATGCAACTATGAACACTTTGAACTTTATAACTTGTTTAGGAGAAGTTCATGGATTGAAAATCCATTTCTTGGAACTTTCTAGTCCTAAATGAAAAGTTCATACTTGCTTCAAGTCTTTAGGAACTTATATTATTTCCTAAAGATTGCTTAGCTAGTTGCATCATTTACCAGAGATGCAACTATAGAACCTAACATCCTTTTATTGATATCAAGGATCAATTGATGTTGAGGTTTAACCTTTTGATTTCCATCACTCCTTGATATGAAATCAAATAAAAATTTATAAAAGCTTGGTACCTTTATATCTTGGCAAAACATTTATATCCTAAAGAGGTTTTGCCTGCATCATTCCTTGGACCTATCATATAATATGAATTTATGTGTATTTTTGGGAAGAGTTCATGAATCAATTAAGATCCTCTACTTGGAACATCTACCTTCCCAAAAATAAATTCATCTTAAACATGGTAGGAGAATGATCTCACAGGAAATAGAAGGCTTGACTATTCTCAATTCCAAAAAGTTACTTACCGAGGTTTCATCATGAGATACAAATCTTGAAACCACAAAGAAACTTCTTTAAACTTTCGAAATCTTCTAAATAGAAGAGTGCTCATGGGACTTTGGAAATATAGTTGATGTTCTCATCCAACCTTGGGATGCTTGAGAAGTTACATAAGATATATAACTAATCAACTAAAGCTTTATCCGCATGACTTTCTAAGTACATCCAGGACTTAGAGTCATCATACATCACAAAAGAGTTTGCAAGTAATTAAATTTTCTTGGTCATCAAGGAAATTTATTACTTAACTTTCTCTTAGTGCTTACTCATACCTAGCAAGACATCTATCATACTTAATTGTCATTAAGTATTTATCTTTAATAGCAGAGTATCGACTTGGGAAGAAATCGACTAATTACTTGAGTTGCAAACTAGAACTAGTATGTCTTTGCAACTAACTAGTCCTTGGTCTTCCCTAATGTCAAACTGCGAGCTTTATAAAGTAAGCTAAATACTAAGAGAGTACATTCTCATATCTACTTGCAAACAACATTCCATTCTATCATGCAAATGCATGTATCTACATGCAAAAGCATATGCTCACATGCGTATGCATGCATGTTCTTTGCATGCCCAAAAAATAATACGACAATCATGCATGAACTTGATGCACGATTTTTTTTTTTCTTGTACTAAGAATGTATATCATGCAATCCTGATGCATGTATATCCTTTCCTTTGTCCTAATGCACTATGATATAAAAACATACCCTTGAAGTGCAATAGAAAACTTACTCAATGGAAAGGAAATATGTATTTAAACTACCAAAATACATTCTTTGATGCACAAGGATCTTTTTGAAATCAAGTCTTTCCTTGATGCAAACTAATGCTTGAAATAAGAAATGGATTAATTCATTATTCTAATCTAGACTTAATCAATTGAAATCTTGGCTATTTCAATGTGCATCTAGGATTAAGTGTAGAATAATGAAAACAAGATAAATCAAGCATTAAGGCCAAGCAGAAACTGGAAAATACTTAGCTCCACATAGAGCTACGTCCTTCCCTTGATCCTTTGGAAGAGTGATTCTCTCAAGACTTTGGTCCGAATTCAAAGTTGGTTTGACTTTGATCACCAAAGGCCTCCGAATCTTTACTCCACAGCTCCACTTCTTTCAGACTTTGCTCCAAACTTTTCTTTGGCCTTGACCACCACAGATATGCACTCGGGTTCGATTGAGGTAATAAGCAAACTCCAAAGATTAATCCAAATGAAAAGATCTCGATTCGGGATTAGAAGAGCAGAGACACGATTGGAACTAAATAAAATATGCAGAGAGAGTAATCACCAAAAACCTCTACTTTAGTGGATAAGGCAGTGCTCCTCTCAAAGAGAGGTTCCGAGTTCGAAACTCGGGCGGGCTGATGGCAGAGATCTCCTCTCTTTTGCTCCTGTATCCGAGTTCGAATAGCTCACAGTGAACCGCCGTCCTCTCTTTTGCTCCTGTATCCGAGTTCGAATAGCTCACAGTGAACCGCCCGTGGGCGCGTTGGATAGAAGATCGCGCTCATGGCTAAAGAATGAACTCCTTGGCTACTTCGAAGATCTCTCAAATCTGCCGCTTGTGTTCGAACCCCGGACAGAACTGGTCAATAATCGCCCTCTTTTTAACTCGGTAACTCAGACCGTCTGCAGCACCGACTTGAGACTAACATGTTCTGCAGCAGACTTAGATCACGAACGGCGCTCAATCGTCTTGGGTAGATGAGTGCTTTCTTGAACTAGCGACCAGAGTTCGAATCCGTCGTCTTCACAGCAGATATAAGTTGCTTTTTCTTTTCTAGCTCTTGGTTGAAGCCTTCTTCAACGCTTTTTCTCTAAGAGTAGGAACTTCTGCGCATAGAAGTCGTCAACGCCCGTGGGTTGTTTGGATACGCGAGCGCTCTCTAATTGGGGGGACGGGGGTTCGATCACCCTGGCTCGCAGTAGAAAATGAAGATATCTTTTGCTAAACTCCTTAGCCAAGGCTGTCGCCACCATGGATATGCGTGCACGCGAACCAAGAAGTAGAAGAGACGCATGTATAAGAAAGGATATACAAAAATTCGATAAGAACTTATGAAGGTGATGATGTCCCCCAAGGTCACCATGAGAGCTTGGCTCTGATACCAATGCAACAGTACAAGGATTACGACCACCACATACTAGAGAGATGACTCTCCTCCCAACCAAATGCCTCTATATATAGCTCTCTCCAGGGGACTACCTTCTTGGGCAGGTGGATACTAACCAGCCAAGTGTCAGCCATGTAACTACATGTGCGCCAAGTGTCCAGTGGATGCTTCTAGAAGGCTCTAGAGCTCTTTGGGCAAAATACTCTTCCCATGTACCTCATAGGGATTGAACCCAAGACCTCGTCCTTCACATCCTTGAGACTTAACCACTAAGCTAAGTGGTTCACTTGTTCACAAGAGCACAAGACCTCCTAGTAAGTCTAAACTCGAGATCTTTGGTCATACACACGGATGACCAAACGGTGTCCGATTTCAGATCTGTCTGAACCGGCCAGACCCTTGGATCATAGACTTACTTTATTACATTACACATGTTGTCTATTCTTTCTCTATCTTTATCTCATCATCCGTATGATTAAGTTGTGGTATGTTCATGTTTTTTCAATATTGAAGAATGCTGGAATTAATGTTGTATATACTGGAACTATGGAACCATGGACATGTGACATGAGCCAAGGGCCTACCTCACTTCCAACATTTGGTATCAAAGCACTAAGGTTTTGCTTTCAGAACTTTAGGTCTTTGGCGTCAATGCATTAAGGCTCATTCATATTCAAAGGTTTTTCAGACTTCCAGATTTACAACATATAATTTAAAGGCATCTTCTAACATTTGACATTTGACATACACACTTAATCTAGATGAGTAGAGATTTGAGAATTAGACAATTCAGTCACAGGTGTGTTCATTAGTGTGGAGTATGAAGTTGATGATCTGTTAGCAGCCGAATATTTTTCGAAGAGTATGCAAATACTTTACAAAAGTATTGTTTGAAGACCCAGACTTGATGAAGAGAAGACTACTTCAAATTCAAGGAAGAACAATGGTTTAGAGAAGATGCAGAATCAGATCAACATCAAATCACAGGTATCACTTTCTACTATCAGATTATCATTTGCAGGTCGTGTCTTACAAGAGCAATCATGAAGAAATTTGAAGGATTCAAGGAATGCTTTTATACACTTTCATCATTTGAAAGTTAAAGGCTACATTAAAACAGGTATCTAGAGGTGTTTCTAGAAAGTTTTTAGAGATCTCTTTCATGGCAAGAAAGTTCATCTAAGAAGACAAATTTGGAGATGAGATGAGTTTTTTAGCCAATTTTCTGTTGTAAGTTGGTTGGATATCAAGGTACAAATGTGATCTAGAGAGGTAACTCTAGAAGGGTAATTCATCATTTAGACAAATTGGTGAATTTAGTCGTTTCAGAGATTTGAAACAGCATTTTGATTCAGAGATATGAGGAGATGATAAAACATGATTCTATTCACTTCCATTTGTATACCATGTTTGCTTTGTCTCTTACTCTTAGCACTAGAGGAAGAGAAAAGTTCATTTGAAGAGGTCAAGAGTGTTTGCTACTTCAAGATGAAGAGAACAAAAAGTATGGAAGAGAAGTTTGAAGATGTTAACATCATCAGGTGGAAGAAAGATGCAGAAGAAGAAAGCCCATCATTTTCAAAAGAAAAGTAAGGCTTCCTTTTCTCATATACTTTCCATATACTTTTTCTATTTTATCCTCTACACCCAAAGACAAGTCTACGAGAACATCTTGTTTAAAGAAGAAGCAGTTTCTTGTTTTGCATTACACTTGGTCATGATTTAGTACATTTGACAAAGAATTGCATTTAGAGAAAGAAAAGCAGCAGATTTTAAAGACAACTTATGTTTTGACTCAAATGTATGAGTTATATATAAGTTGAAGCTTTTGAGCAGGCAGCTTATATGTTCCCTCAAAGAATTCTTGGAGTGTCAATACAGAGCTACTTGATATATGACAAGTTGCAGAGAAGTAAATTTCTTCTTCATCTAACTCTTAAGGTAAACCCTTGCTTGCTTGGTTGTTATCTTTGACTAGGCATATCTATGTGTGTATGCAGGCAATGTTGCAACTCTCTACGCCTGAGTTGTTAGCATTGGCTCTACCTCCTTATGTATCCATTTGATAAAATCTTTGGGTCATTGGATAGATATTAGATTTTATTTTGTTTGTACCAAGTCTCTAGAGCATTCTCTCTATAGTATGGGAGAAACCTTCATTCTAGTGAAGTTGGGCGATTGATATCTCTCTTTGTGTGTAGGCTCTATTGGAACTATTTTTCTCTGTGTTGTAAGGGATGATTCTCCTTCTCTATTATCCATTTTCTATGACTTTGATGTCATTGGGCATACTTTAAAATGTTTAAAAGTTGAGATTCATGCTCGGGTTAGTCTTTGCAAAAATTTTGCTGGTGTGGAGTGTGGTCTTTGTTCGACTCGCTATTGTGAGCATTCAATTAACTCATGTTGTGGTCAATGTTTCTCTTAGTGTAGACATCCATTTGTAATAAAATTTCTTTTCTTAGAAATATCCTAGTGTGTAATACTCTTCCACATAAGCTCATTTGATTTCTTTGCATATTCTTTGAGAAAGCATTTTATGTGTGCATAGGTCAAAGAAGTGTGGAGGTCATCTGCACTTTGTCGATGCATAAAGGTTGAGATACTTCCCCCAATAATGGTGTCATAGAATTTCAGCAACTTGGGGACATCCAATACAAGCAAAAAGACCTCTTGGAGCTGACGGTTGAACATTTGAATTAGCGAAAGCTTGCTGGAAGTAGCTCACATCAAGGGGGAGCTATTCTACTCAAAGGTTCAAGTGTGCAAGAGACATATTCATTCACCACCTATTGAGATTGATGATCATGAAGAATTTGAAGTTGAGCATGCCCTAGATTTGAGAACATCCTGAGGAAGATTGGAATACATTTTTCATTGTATATTTAGAATGTGCAGGTTATCTACTCTACTGTGGTGTGTACTTCTATTTCAGCAAATAGCCAATTTTACTGTCTATCATGATTGATACAAAACTTTACCCTAGGGTGTGTGCATAGTGATGTAGTACCTGCTATAGTTGTTGCTATTGTGGATGCGAGAACCTACCAAAAAGCTCAAGAAACACACAAAAACAACACACACAATTGCTCTCTCTCTCTCTATCTCTCTCTCACTTGCTCTCACAAGTGAAATGAATGTAATACAATGGAAGTGGGGATATGACCAAGGAGGTGGATTTTTTTCAAAGGTTGAAATGGATGTAGGAGGTGAGTGGAGATGGTGATGGAGTAAAAAAAGTAAAGAAAAAGTGAAGAAATTACCTAATTATCTACAATTCTAACATCGAATCTCTATGTCTTACCATCACATGCTCCTCCTCAAAGCTTGATCCCTAGCAACGGTGCCAAATTTTGGTGTCACTCTAGCACAATGATAAGTATCAACATGAGGAGAGTCACCTCATAATTGTTGGTGCAGATCAATCACCAATTGAAGCTTGGAAGAAGAATACATTCAGAGGATATGAGGAATGTACACATATGTACATTAGTATAGTTATAGTTCACTTAGATCTTTGATTAGTCATAAACTTGTACAAATTTCTCTATAAATACCTTGAAAATGTCGAGGCGTGATATGAGAGCATATGAAGGAATAGATGAGTGAGTATAGAAGTCAAGAAAGAAGAAGTTAGATCTCATGAGACATGTGAAATGTTAGTTGAGTTTTCCTCTCATCACTCAACTGTAATTTTCTGAAGAATTGAAGAAATATTGCGCCCGATGTTTCCGTGTCTGCTCCGTCTGTGTTAGATCATCTGTGAAATCCTTTTGAGGATATCTAAGTTTATAGTTAATGTGTCTATGGCTTGAGTTTCAGAGTCTAGTTAAAAACAGGCTAGGAGAATTGTGTGTAGGAACATTCATATGTAAAGAATGTTCACAGTCTTCTGAAACAGGCGCAGATTTCGAGTTCAAAGAAATGAGTAGTGCTCAGTGCACAGTGTAAAGTTTTACACATATGATAGCTCAAAATCTAAGTTGAGAGATAAGCTATCTACAGCCAAAAGGATTCGATAAAACAGGTTCGACATTGTGAGAACTAGAGTTAAGAAGTTAGGGGTGTCAGAATCGACTTCTCAGAAGTGCAGATTTAGACATAGGTAACTTGTGAAGTTGATTTCTCAAGTTATACTAAACCTTTTGAAGAAATTTAACTTAGAGAAGGTGTGCAACTTCTAGGCAACACTCCATATAAAATTTCATAGAAAACTTTACATGTTTGATAGGTCAATGAGAAGAAATTGTGCAGTAGACTTTCTGTGTTTTATCTTCTTCACAGAAATTTTCAACTTTTGATCATTTGGAGATTGAACCTCTAATTTGGTGAAGGTTTTGACTTACTCTTGGTATAGAGGTGCTCTAATCCTAAGAGTAGGTTATTCTTTTGAAGATTAACACTCTCCATCAGTGGTATCAGAGCAGGAGACATCAAAATCAAGGAAAGGAGGATCCCGACTGCTGCAGACTCAAGAAATTCAACAATTGAAGAACTAAAAGGTGAAAGCTTGAAGGCAAAGCTTGAGGAGGAGACCATACGACATCAAGAAAGACAAAAGGAGTCTAATTCAAAGCAAAGGTACATATATCATTTATAAAGCTTGAAGATTTCAATACACAGGTGGACACAAGATGGGAGATTCTCTTCAGATAGAGAAATTGGATAGGGAAAACTATCTGCATGGTCTATGAGGATGGAAGCTCATCTTATGAGCAAAGATTTGATAGCCTACATCACAGGAGAAGAAGAGAAGCCAGAGTTCAGACATCCTAGTGTTCCAACTAGGGAAGAGTTAGCAGATTTGAAAAATTGGATGAAGAAAGATGCTCAAGCTAGGAGCATTATCTATATGGCAGTCAATGATTATTTGTTACCTCATATTCGAGGTCTTGAAAGTGCAACTGATATTTGGAATGCTTTGGAGGAGCATTTCCAGAATACTACTAAGTCAAGGAAGGCATCCTTATGGGCAGAATTTACAACCTTCAAGAAGAAGGCCTCTCAATCTATTTCAGACTATGTAACAAGGATGAAAGACATTGCAGATGCATTAGGAGCTGTTGATGAAGACATTGAGGAGGATAAATTGGTAAGGCAAATTCTTACAGGTTTGAGAGGTGATGACAAATGGAAGCCATTCATTTTGTCTACAGAGTTATCACTTGATCATTTCACTCCTGATTTAAATCAGTTGCTAGGTCATATGCTAACATTTGAGCAGGATGTTAAAGGAGATGGTGATAAGAGTGCAGGTCATGCAATGTACTCAAAGGACAAGAAGAAGAATAGCAAAGGAAAGCAACAAGCAAATGAAGATGAAGGAACAACTAGTCAAGCCAACTTCCTAAGAGGAAGAGGAGGTGGCAAAGGTAGAGGAAGAGGCAGGAACAACAAAGATGGAGGCAAAGCTTGCTCGATTTGTGGTAAGACAAATCACTTAGCTAATGATTGTTGGCACAATACTCAGAGTAATAATGGATATAGTCAAAACTATAATGCAAGAGGAAGAGGAGGCAGAAATCAAAGAGGTAATTTCAGAGGTAGAGGTAGTAGGGGTTACTTTGGAAGAAATGCAGGTAGAGGTTTCCAAAGTCAACAATATAACAACACCTACTACAATTATGCTTCAGATCAAAAGGAAGATTCAACATTGATAATGAATGCAACTTGTGAAAGGCAGAGTGAAGATCAAAGAGTCTTCTACATTGATTCAGGGTGTAGCAATCACCTAAGTGGTAATATAGCTTTGATGACTGATTTGGAAAATAAGGTTTTTAATCATGTTGTTCAAACAAGTGACAACACAAAGCACAATGTGAAGTCAATTGGATCAGTGAAGGCTAAGGATGGTAGTACCTTATTGAGTAAGGTTCTGTATGTTCCTACAATTCCTAAGAATTTGATAAGTGTAGGACAAATTGTGGAAAAAGGTTATGAAGTAAGGTTCACTAATGATGGAGTATATGTGGAAGACCCTAGTCAAGGGTATAAACAGATTGTTTCAGGGAAAAAGGAAGGAAGATTATTTACATTGAAGATTCAAGGCAATATTGGTCATGCTATGTTCACATATGGAGGACACAAGATCTCTGAGTTAGATCTTTGGCACAAGAGGCTTGGACATTTCAATGAAAGAGGTATTAAAGACATGATTAACAATGGTTCAGTGCTTGGATTGCCTAATGTTGCAGGTCAACATATGACATACAAATGTGAGGCATGTCAATTAGGTAAAGCTCATAAGCATTCCTATTCCAAGCATGGTTTTATGTACTCAGAGAAGCTTGAATTGGTACACACAGATGTGTGGGGACCATCAAAGGATTTCAGTATAAATGGGTCAAGGTATTATGTGATTTATGTTGATGATGCTACTAGATGGATCACTATTTATGTGATCAAAGATAAGTCAGAAGTGTTTAATACATTTAAACACTATCATGCATATGCAGAAAGAATTACAGGTCATAAGATGAAGAGATTAAGGTCAGATGGAGGGGGAGAGTATTTCTCTAATGAGTTCAGTGATTACTTGTGGAATGCAGGTATAAAAAGGGAAGTTACTTGCAGGTACTCTCCTCAACAAAATGGTGTAGCAGAAAGGAGAAATAGAACACTTGTTGAGTTTGCAAGATCCATGATGAAGGAGAAAAATTGCCCTAATTATTTGTGGGCTGAGGCTGTAAATACAGCTACTTATTTGGTCAATAGGTTACCATGTAAAGCCTTGCAGGGTATGACACCATATGAGGCTTGGTGGGGTAAGAGACCTACTTTGGATCATTGCAGAGTTTTTGGATGTGTGGCATATGCATATGTGCCATCACAATTAAGACACAAATTGGACCCTAAAGCTGAAAAATATGTTTTCATTGGTTATGATGATAAGCAGATGGGTTATAGATTGTGGAGTCCATCTACAAAACAATTCATGGTTTCTAAAGATGTTACATTTGATGAGCAAAGTACTTGGTATGCAGGTACAATCAATATCAATACAGGTGATGAAGAAGAAGTGAGCCAAAGGAAAGGTAAATCAAAGGTTCAGATATTTGATGAGCAAGAGAATAATGAAGTGCAGGTTGAAGTTGAAGAAATGCCAAGATTTGATCCTGAGTGTGAAGAACCAGAAACCTCAAGGAGTGGAGAACAGATGAAGACCCTTCTACATATGAAGAGGCAAAAGGTAAGGAAAAATGGGAGAAAGCTATGCAGGAAGAATATGATGCATTGTTGGAGAATCAAACTTGGGATTTGGTTCCTAAACCAAATAGTCAGAAGATCATTGGATGCAAGTGGGTTTACAAGACCAAAAGGTTTGCAGATGGAAGTGTGTCTAGATACAAAGCTAGACTTGTTGTCAAAGGGTTTGCTCAGACATATGGTGTTGACTATGATGAGACTTATAGTCCTGTGGCAAAGATGACAACCATCAGAACACTTATAGCTATTGCTGCATGTAAAGGTTGGAAGTTATGTCAACTTGATGTGAAAAATGCTTTTTTGAATGGTTATATTTCAGATGATGTATTCATGGAGCAACCTCAAGGGTTCAGAGATAAAAGGTATCCTGATCATGTGTGCAAGCTCAAGAGAGCTTTGTATGGCTTAAAGCAAGCCCCAAGGGCATGGAATTATAGACTTGTAAAGTTCTTGAAAGAACTTGGATTTCAGGTGTCTAAAGCAGATAGTAGCTTGCTTGTCAAAGCAAGTGATAATGGTTTCATATACATGTGCATATATGTTGATGATATAATCCTTACAGGTACAGATGAAGAAGGAATACAAAGACTCAAGAAGCAAATGGAAAAGGAGTTCAAAATAAGTGACTTGGGAGACTTGTCATACTTCTTGGGCATGGAGATTACATATACTCAACATGGAGTATTTGTGACTCAAGAAAGGTATTTGAAGAACTTGTTAATCAAGTTTAAAATGGATGATTGCAGGGTAGCACCTACACCAATGGAGGTGAATCACAAATTGAGTAAATTTGGAGGTGAAGAATTCAAGGACATGAGACAATATCAGAGTTTGGTTGGTAGTCTTATCTATGCTACTTTAACTAGACCTGATTTATCATATGCAGTAGGGGTTTTGTCTCAATTCATGCATTGCCCAAGGAAAGAACATTGGATTGCAGGACAAAGAGTGTTGAGGTACATTAAGGGTACACTCAATGAAGGTTTGTATTATGGGTTTACATCAGATACAAATATCAAAATTTATAGTGATGCAGATTGGGCAGGTAATCCAGATGATAGAAGGTCAACTTATGGATACATGTGTTATGTGGGAGATAAACTTATCTCATGGTGTTCCAAGAAGCAACATACAGTTGCTTTGTCTTCTACAGAAGCTGAGTATAAAGGCATGGTTGAAGCTGCAAAGGAAGTGATTTGGCTCAAGACCTTGATGAAGAGTTTTGACATTGTGCATGGGATACCAATTATATATGGAGATAACATGAGTTCATTGTATTTAGCTGCTAATCCTGTTTTTCATGCCAGGACCAAACACATTGAGATTCACTTTCACTTTCTAAGAGAGAAAGTGATGGATAAGGAGATTGAAGTCATACATACTTCAACTAAAGACCAGATAGCTGATATGCTTACAAAGAGCTTGGATGGACCAAAGCTACAGAAGTTTAAAGACATGGCAGGCATAAAGAAGATAAGAGAAACCTCAATTGATGATTGAGGGGGAGCTGTTGGTGCAGATCAATCACCAATTGAAGCTTGGAAGAAGAATACATTCAGAGGATATGAGGAATGTACACATATGTACATTAGTATAGTTATAGTTCACTTAGATCTTTGATTAGTCATAGACTTGTACAAGTTTCTCTATAAATACCTTGAAAATGTCGAGGCGTGATATGAGAGCATATGAAGGAATAGATGAGTGAGTATAGAATTCAAGAAAGAAGAAGTTATATGTCATGAGACATGTGAAATGTTAGTTGAGTTTTCCTCTCATCACTCAACTGTAATTTTCTGAAGAATTGAAGAAATATTGCGCCCGATGTTTCCGTGTCTGCTCCGTCTGTGTTAGATCATTTGTGAATCCTTTTGAGGATATCTAAGTTTATAGTTAATGTGTCCATGGCTTGAGTTTCAGAGTCTAGTTGTAAACAGGCTAGGAGAATTGTGTGTAGGAACATTCATATGTAAAGAATGTTCACAGTCTTCTGAAACAGGCGCAGATTTTGAGTTCAAAGAAATGAGTAGTGCTCAGTGCACAGTGTAAAGTTTTACACATATGATAGCTCAACATCTAATTTGAGAGATAAGCTATCTACAGCCAAAAGGATTTGATAAAACGGGTTCGACATTGTGAGAACTAGAGTTAAGAAGTTAGGGGTGTCAGAATCGACTTCTCAGAAGTGCAGATTTAGACATAGATAACTTGTGAAGTTGATTTCTCAAGTTATACTAAACCTTTTGAAGAAATTTAACTTAGAGGAGGTGTGCAACTTCTAGGCAACACTCCATATAAAATTTCATAGAAAACTTTACATGTTTGATAGGTCAATGAGAAGAAATTGTGCAGCAGACTTTTTGTGTTTTATCTTCTTCACAGAATTTTTCAACTTTTGATAATTTGGAGATTGAACCTCTAATTTGGTGAAGGTTTTGACTTACTCTTGGTATAGAGGTTCTCTAATCCTAAGAGTAGGTTATTCTTTTGGAGATTAACACTCTCCATCAATAATTGTCAATCCAAGGAGACTGAGGGTGGTATGAAAACCATGAGCAAGTGAAAGTACAAGTGTGTGAGTGAGAAGCACACCAACATGCACACACATACACACACACATACAAGGTAAGACAAAATGAGGAACAATGGAATCTTTTGATTAGGTGCTCTTCATACAAAATTTCATCCAAAGTTCAACATCAAAATTGAGCTCTCTAGCTTCTTTTATAGTTTTTGCATAGTTTTGGCTCTGTTCAGATCTAGTGTCTTGCTTAGTTAAAAAATAGGTTCTGAAGCTAATTTTGGGGGCTCAAATGAACTCTAAAAATTATGAAATATGGTTTGTAGGTACTTCTACTACTCCTCAAGATTTAGGATTCATTAGCTTGTAGAAAATGGAGGTTTATTATTGAAAATAGGATTTTCAATGGGGTGTAGTTCAACACTTGTACATCAAAGCTATGGGGCCAATCCAAGTGAGAGAACTAGATTTGGATGCCAAATGTTTGAAAGTGAGGCCCAAAAGTGGTCTCCAAGTATCTACCAAAGCACTAGAGAGAGATTCTTAACTACTAAATCTTCTCCAAATCAAGCGTTGTTTAATGTTGAGCAAAGCTGGGCTTGGTGATTTCTTTTTTCTCCCCTTGTGTGAGGAATCACAACTTGATTCTTTATTGGGGAGGCATTGTGTTTTGTTTGAGTCCAGGTGATTGAGTTCTCACATCATCTTGGTGACCTCGATCATAGAGATTTATTCATCTTAGCATGGGATACAAGACAATTCATTTTCATTCTTGGTCCTCAAGATAGTCTACTCATCTTATATGTGGTTACAAACACTCGTATTGCACCTTGCTATATGTACATTCATGAGGAGTCACATTTCTAGGAGAAGGATCTTGCATTGGGAGATTCTACTTTGCTTAGCCTTTGACGTGCCATCATTGAGCAGCTAGCCTCTTATGGAGAACATCTTGAATTGGATTATTCCCCATCCAAATAAGCCTCCAAGATGGCCCATTTTGCTATTGCAACAACCTCTTGGTTCACTGAGTCTCCATGAGAGTCCTTTCATGGAATGTTCAAGAGATGAGGGGCCCCAACTTCTTGTGATATATATCTCCTTTGAGGTAGGGCCTTTGACAATGCCTAATTGGCAAGCCTATTGATATTTTGATGCTACTAGTACAACATCTCTCTTTGAGTTGTACTCATCATTGTAGACAACTTTTGCAGAGACATTGTGAGGTCTTTTGGTGGGCTGGATATGGACCCAATGGGTCCTAGGGTGGTGTATGTGTTTTGGTTGGCGATTCCATGTAGACCATGATTGTCAAGAGGGAGGAGATTGTGCTTGGGAGGACCATCTAGATGATTTTATAGTGGAAAGGAATCAAATAGCTTTTTGAATCTCTATGCTCCAAATCATGAGAGTGAATGTGCTTCTTTTTTGTGATAGATTATTGATGCAGTACATAGTGCAGATGCTTAGTGTGTTGTTGGTACTTCAACATGATTGAGGCACTTGAGGATAGACAGGGTGGTAAGCAGGTCATAGTTCATGGTTTGAGTGTGTGGCCTAGGAGAGATCATGTTTGACCTTGAGGCTCCATGATGTATGGAACATTGCGGGCTTTGCTAGAGAGAGAGGTAGTCTCCTCTTTTCACATTTGGATAGACTCATTGGTGGGATGAACCTCTCTCAAATCAATCACATATATGTGAGTCATGCCTTGGAAGATTGTGGTGGTATGGCGGATATTGTGGGGGGCTCATGCATGTAGGATCATGTCCCTTTGGTTGTCACCTTTAGGGAGGATGCTACTTAGGTTTATCCTCTCATACAAATTCCTAAGATCATTAGATTGATGAGATCTTGGTAGAACAGATTGTGGTGATTTGGAGCCAACTCTGGTGGGGGGTGGTTTCTCGAGCCTAGGTCTTCTTTGAAGGTCTTCAACATATTAGTTGTTTCTTGCTTGAGGTGAGCACTCTATGGCTTGCTCAACTCTCAGAGGTTGCATAGTGCCTTCAAAGAGGGGTTACCTCACTTCAACATACCCTTGAGCATCTCCTTGATTGTGAGTGAGTGGGTGCCCAACTTGCTCATGCCCAACATGAGCTTCATGATTGAAGCTTGAATATTTAGTTTCTTCTATCATAGACACACTTCTTGGTGGGATTAGGTTGGTGATCATGTTTATGGTGAATTCTTCTCGACTACTCACCCACGACACTCATGGAGTGGGATCTACTAGATTTGCTACATTGATGATCAAATGACTTTGGAGCCTTGTGTGATGAGGGTGATTTATTGTTCAAAGAGCCTCCCTCTATGACTTGGATGGAGAGTAGATGATGCATCCTTCAACATGTATGCAAATATGTGACTGATGCTATGTAGACAAGGCTCCATGCCTCATTTTTAGATGAGGAGCTTCTTGATTCTTTGGGTGGGCTAGCAAGAGATAGTCATCTTGGTAAGGATGGACTCATGCCTGATTTCTTTATTTACTATTGAGGGATCTTGGGAGAAGGGCTCAAACTTACCTTCTAGGAGGTCATGGAGGGGGTTGGTTCCTTACTTGAGATGCTCTCCAAGGGGCTCATTTTCTCATTATTAAGGAGTGGGGAGCCTTGATAAGATCAAACATTGGTTGTTGATTATGTTTCTCAATTCAGCCTATAGAATTATTATTAAGGCTTTGAGTTTGAGATTACAGTCGATGCTTAGGACCTTGATTCACATGATGCAAATTGGTTTTGTCAAGGATCGTAGTATCCTTGATAACATCTCCACATTTTGGGAGGTAGTTTCCTTGGCTCAGATGCATAGTGAGTCTCTTACTATTATGTTGTTGGACTTTGAGAAAGCATATGATTGTGTTGACAGGGCTTTTCTCACAGATGTCATGCTTTGTATGGGCTTTCTTATTAGATAGATCAGGGGTGTTGCTTCCCTTTATTGTTCTGCCCATAGCCAGGTTCTTGTGGCAAGGGGCTAGGGAGAGCAATTTAGCATCTCCGAGTCTATTAGACAGGGTTGTCCTCTAGCTTAAACCTTTTTTCTTTTCTTCACTGAGGCCATCGATTTCTTTTTTACCACTCAAGACACTAGGTTTCATGGTCTTAGTCTCCTTGTTAGAGAGGAGGATTTATTGGATGTTGAATTTATCGATGCTACTATTGTTTACCTACATGGTCGTGAGGCCCATATCTCTAGATTTTAGGATGCTTTCAAGAGGATTTGTGATGCATCCAATGCCAAAATCAATTGGCACAACTCTAATGGGTTCTAGTTTGGTAGGGATACTCTACCTAGGTGGCTTCCTTGTGCCTAGTTTCAGTGGATTCCTCCTAGCACTATGGTTCATTACCTAAGGTTTCATATTGGCTTATATCTTTTGGCTAAGCAACATATCTCACCTCTCCTCTTGACTATCAATAGGAAGTTAATGCATTGGATCACTACTTGCTTATCTTTGGATGGGGGGGCCATGGTGGCGAACCAACTACTTTTGGCCACAATGTGGTATATCACCCCTTGCTAGATTTTTTCAAGCTACTATATTAGTAAGATTTATCAGCTAATCAAGAATTTCTTATGGTCTAGAGGGATGGAAGCCCTGCTTGGGATAAGATTTCTTGGCCAGTCATCACCCTTCCTATGGAGCATACTTGCCTTGGTGTTGAGATATCACGTTCAATATGTGATGATCCAGGATGACATATATCACTTTTTCATTTCTCTCACATGTATAGTGTCACACCCACACATGTCAGGGATACTTCATTGAGCTTTACTAGATTTATCTACCAAGAGTGATGGCACATTTGTTTTCTTGCCAGCTCACTCATCCGCAGACATTAGGATTTTCCTTATGTACTATTCTTTATATATTGCACTTGTTGTATTATTATTTTAGGTCATTCTTGTACATTCCTTTTATGTAATAGAAGAAGAAGAAGAAGAAGAAGAAGAAGATCATTCTTGCTTGCCTCAATCTGTGTGTGTGCTCCTCTTTGAGTGTGAGAGTGTGTGAGTTAGCTCTCTTTTATATCTTCTTCCTTGTGACATAGTATCAGAGCCAGTGTGGTTGTAGAGAGATCGTGGAGAAGGTGGATGGTGAAGAGTATGCGAGAAGGCATGGAGAAAGCACGATTCACAAACGACCTTCGATTGCTACAAAAATTGGTGTGAAGGTAGAAGGCCATCTTGACCTTTGTTTCAAGCCTTACAAGGTGGGGCCCACACAAAAACCATGTCAGTTTGAAACACTATAAGTTGCATCCTGTTTGATAGCACTCCAATATTTTAGATCCAGAATCTCACGTGATTCCATGTACTATTGAAACAAGAAAATTGTGTTTTTTTGAGATCGAACTATCAGGTCATAGTGCAGTAGTGTTCAAGTAGAAGCACTGCTTGTAGTGTTTTTGTAGTGTTGTGAATTGCTGTAGAAATGAAAAATGGGGATGGAACGAGTCAAATTATGAACGATAAGAGTCAAATTATGAACAATAAGCTGGACAAGAACAACTTCCATGCTTGGAGACTCAGAATGAAGAATTTCCTAATGCAAAAAGGCTATTGGAAGTACATTGAAGGAGAGAAAGAAAGTGCTCCATATTTACCAAAGAGGAATCAGATTGCTGACCAGCTAAGAGCATATGAAGAATAGAATCAAGGAGCATGAAAGGTAATGTATTGGCTATCTGTTAGCATATAGGATAACATGATTTGGCACATACAGGATGCCAAGACTCTGAAAGAGGCTTGGAATAGTTTGGTCACATTGTATGAGACCAATACAAAGGCATCAAAATTGCAACTCAAGAATGACTACGTACACTGGAGAAAAAAGGCATGTTTTGGAAAATATTTTGAATTTCACTGATCTGGTGTCCATGTTGATTATTGAAGAAAAGAATCTTGATGAGGACTCCAAATCCTAACAAAAACCCAGTTCTAAGTAGGTATTCTACTCTAGTAGAGGAAGAGGCAGAGGTAGAGGTTTTGGAAGTGGAAGAGGAAATAGTAACCAAGACCAAGGTCAACATTAGAACCATGTAGGAGGTAGAGGACAGTTTCAAGGTAGGGGCAGTCAAAGAGGCTGTAGAAATTTCCAAAGAAATGATTTAGGTAATGATAGTAAAGCATGCTAGAATTGTGGTAAACCTACATACTTTTAATGTGATTGCAAGTTGAAAAATCAAAATAATAGAAGGCAGGAGAACAATTATGCATCCGCAAGTGCATATGATTCTGAGAAGTTGTTCATGGTTCAACATATATGATGAGTACGATGTCTGCTAATGTTTTGAAATCAAATGGTAATATCTAGTATGTTGATTGAGGTGCTTCAAATCACATGACCAATCATGTAGAATGGTTTATTAGTTTGCAAAAAATTGCTAGTTCCTATATATGTTGAAACAAGTGATGACACATCACATTATATGGAGCATATACGAAACATAGAACTATCTATGGAGGATGGGAAGGTAAAACATCTTGCTGATGTGCTGCATGTTTTGAATATAACAAAGAATCTGGTTTTTGTTGGAGAAATGGTTGACCAAGGATTACAATTTAGGTTCAATCCTAATGGTTTATATGTAGAAGAGTACAAAGAGGATCGAAGATTGATTGCCAAAGGAAACAAAGTGGGTAGGATGTTCACCTTAAATGTGAAAAATCCTAAAATGAATTTTGCCATGTTTGCAAAAGGTGCAAGAGTTATTAATGATATAGAGATCTGGCATAAATGAATCAGACATGCAAATTTGTAGAGGTTGAAATTGATGCCATCAAAGGAGGTTGTCAATGGACTACCAAATTTCAAGGTTGCAGAGATGCAAAAGGTATGTGTAGCATGTCAATTTGGTAATTATTCAAGAGCATCATTGTTGCATGACAAGAATGTTAGTGAGAATGTGCTAGATATAGTACATACAAATGTTTGGGGTCTTGCAAAGACCACGTCTATGGGCAATTGCAGATTTTATGTTACTTGCATTGATGACCATACACGAAAAGTATGGTCAGGTGCAAGTATCAATGAAGCCACAAAGAGACACATTGAAGCAACATTTTTAGCATAAGGGCTCTACACATCCAGAGTTTATATACCCATAATAACGCTCAAGAGGAGATAGATGTTGTGAATTTGATGGCCTCAGATTCCCAGGCCCTGAAAAGAGTGAAGTCACCAAGTAGGCATTTCTAATCAAAGATTCAAAATTGAAATAAAAGAAAGAAGTCATTTTGAAGTGATTTTGGAAACGTTGGGTAGTCACACCCTCACCCATTCTATGGCCACCATTAAGACCACCACAATCACCACCATCAACGTTTGTTACTATGAGGAATCTTAGGTATTGAGCACAATCACCACTATCACATCCACCATCGATGATCCCATTTCCATTCCCACCATCATTGCATCTACACCCATTGCACCTAAATGGAATCCATCTAGTTGAACTCACTATAACCCCCATCAACATCCGTCCCACTAGCTCCATCACAACCCTCTTTCATGGATGAAGAAAAGCAAGTTAATTGATGAAAGTTTTAGCTTGGGTTTTGCCACAAAACACACTACTAAAGCCAAGTATTCCTCCCACATCATGCATTTGGCACACATGCACCATAATCACTAATTGAATTTTTTTCCTCTTCAATATGTGAGAATCATCAACCATCTCAGTCATGATTCATTAATCCATCTATCCAATCACAATTTTTATTTCAAACATATGTATCACCTTCATCAGTTTCTCTTTTTATTCATACTTTTTGTCATCCTCAATTCCACAAAGTTTGATTCTACTCAACCTATCATCCTCATCACTTTAGGCATCACTCGTGCTATTTTCAAATTATATTGCCTCTTTTCAACAACCACCTCTCATTTGGACACATCACACAAATGCTCAAGTTTGATTCCACTCAACCTATCACCCTCATCACTTCAAGCATCACTCCCACTAGTTTCAAATCTTGATGTCTCTTTTCAATCCTCATTAAAATTTTAATTCAAGAATGTATTCTTAACATTGATTTGATAAGATTTCTAATTAATCGTAGTAGCCCATGCAATCACACTTTTCACTATTTTTGTCTTTACAACTGGAATAAATAATTGATCATAGTTCCATATACTTATGCACATCCTTTTGCAAAAAGAAGTGTTCTATATCCCTTCATTGATCCATCACTCTTGCATTTCACTTTGTACACCCATTTCCATCCAATAGCTTTTTGTGTTGTGGAAATCTCACCGATTCCCAAGGATCATTCTTCTTTAGTGCATTCATTTCATCATTCATTGCTTTGTACCAATCTTTGTTACGAAATGCTTCATGAAAATTCCTTTTTTGGTAATGTATTATTCTCTCTATCATGTATAGATAATGAAGTTTCATAGACTTGTTGTATACATTCAATCTATCCATATGATGTCTCACTCTTGTATATCTTTTAAAAAGGTGTTTTTTCATCCAATCTTGATCTTGTTTCCCTTCTTGCATGTTGAGGACTGCATTTCTCCTTCTTAATTTGCAAAATTCAAAGTGTAAATATTTCATCTTCAATATTTGAATCAGACATACACTCTCATATTTTCTTTATCTTTCTCCTTTCTCCTTGCATATTCTGTTGCATTTTCAATCCATGATGTTTCATGTATAGGAAAATCATATGAACCATAATCTTGGCTTTCCTCATGATCATAATGTCTAGGACTTGTCTATGGCTCATCATGAACATTATGCAAACATTCATTGGTCATATAATTATGGCATCTAGCCTTTTATTTCATTTGAATATCCAAAAAAATATAAACTTTTTATACTTTTGCTCAAATTTTTGTGTCAACTAACTAGATAGATGTGCACAACAAATGCATCCAAACACTCATAAATAGATCACATTTGGTTTCTACTTTCATAATCTCTCATGAGGAGTTAAATCATGTATCATTTCTTTTGGAGCTCTATTTATGACAACCCTATAGAAAGCTTCTGCTCAAAAGGTATCTGGCGTGCTCTTCTCATTTAACATAACTATTGAAACTTCTTTAATTACATGTTTTTTCACTCTACAACACCATTGTGTTATGGTGTCTATCTACAAGAAAGTTTCTTTGTTATGACATGGTCTCGTAGGTACATATAAAACTCCTTTGACATATACTCTCCCCTTGAATGCGATTGTAAACACTTTATATACATTCCAAATTGTTTTTTTGGCCATATTCTTGGGAAAAAACATTCGAATACTTCACTTTTGTGCTTCAAGAAGTATATTTGTTTATATATGCTATAATCATCAATGAAATATCAAGAAATATAGTTTTAAAAGGGCCAACTATGTCATTGTACATCAACTCTAGATGCCTTTTTCTATGAATTTCTCTTGTTGGAAGTTTCATCCATTAATTCTTACCAAATGCACATGCTTCACAGATTCTTTCAAAATGTAAGTGAAAAAATCTTGATAGGACTTGCACTAACATTTTCTTTTCCATAGATTTTAGCTTCCTCAAATTTGTATGGCCAATTCTTCTATTGCACAAGTCATCTATATTAGGGTGTGCATTATTCCTTGTATACTTGTTCTGATAAAGAGGTGTCCCCATATCAAACATAAATACTCTACCCATCTTCTTTCTGCGATCAAAGAATTTTCCTATTTTTCCATAAAGTCATGAATGAAACAATCATGCTTATTAAAGATCAATTCCATAACTTGATCTGCAAGTTGAAAAACTGAAACTAAGTTTTTCATGATACTAGTCAGATAAAAGACATCACTTAAGGTGTTCTCGAAACCCATTTGTTGTATACATGATACATTTACAACATTGTCTATCAAATGTAGAGTATCTTCAAAACTTTCTACATACTCATTAGCCTTCAAGGGCTCTTTGGATTCAAACCAATCTCCAACATATTGCATATGATTAGTGCAACCCAAATCTTTGTACTAATTTGTGTCATTACCAAGTTCAGACATGCTATTACTTACATGTTCCGTTGCAAACATATAATCTCTATGTTGGTAGCTAAGGAAATGGCCCAAGTGGACTTTCATGCCAAGGAAGCATGATACAAACTAGCAAAAGGGAGCAAGGGAAGAGAGAAGGCCCAGGAGGACCGAGCCAACATGGAAGCCAACATAGATCTAGCAATTAGGCCAATCAAATTTTCGAAGACAAGTCCCTTTAAAACAATCATTCTTACTTTTATTTGACTAGGAAAGACTCATGAAGATAAAAAATTGATCAAGTTTTCTTAGTTTTGGTGTTTGGAGCTATTTCCACTTCCTTTAGGGATCATTTTTGTTGGTTTTGGGTGCTAATACCCTCCTTGGACCAACTCGACATTTCAAATTTTCGTTTGGGACTCACAAGGAGTGCAAATAAAATCTTCGAAACTTGCAAGATCACTTCAAACCCATTTCAAAAAGCTTGGATTGTATCATGGAAGTGTTCTAGTGTCATTTTTCTCTCTTTCTTGCTTTATAAAATTTACATCCATCTATTCTAAACACTCCAGCTACTTAATTGGGGGAGTAAACATAGATGCTAGGGGGAAAGAACATTTAGAACATACTTTTCCACATAGGGAGAAAATTCTAGAGGATTTAGACCATAGAATGGAAGAGGTTGAGCAAGAGCAAGAGGCCGAGCAAGAAGAGAAATAGTCCTAAATGGAGCTTCATGATGAATTTGTGTCCCATAAATAGTTCAATGAGCCTCAAAGACCAAACCTCATGTTAGAGATGATCACTCAGTATGGAAAAGTTGAAGGTATCAATGCTATGACTCCACTTTCACATAGAGAAAATCTTAATAAACCCTTTGTGGTTGAGACTGATGTGAGATTTGGCTATAAGAGTGGTTTTAGTTCAAGATGGTCAACTAGTGGCTTTTGAGTAAAAAAATCTAGAACCTGCTCAAAAGAATTACTTTGTCTATGAGGAGTTGTATGCTATTGGCCTCGCTTTGAAGAAGAGGTATTGTCATTATTTATATGGTGCCAAGTTCACGATAGTGTTTGATCAAGAGAGCACTAAGTGTTTCTCTAATCAAGCATACCTTAAAGGACCCATGGGTAAAGACCCTTCAAGAGTTTGATTATGCGCTTAGGCATATGAAGGGAAAGTTTAATGTGGTGGCTTACTCACTTAGCCACATGCCTATGCTCAATGGATTGAGTTTTACTCATATCACTAGTCATAAGGCCCCATGGGTAGAGAACCTTTGGGAGTTTGATTATGAGCTTAGATATATAAAGGGAAAGTTTAATGTGGTGGCTTGCTCGCTTAGCCACATGCCTACGCTCAATGGATTGAGTTTTACTTATATCACTAATGAGCTACTTGAGTCCATTAGAGGGAAATGTAGGTTTCATCCTACATATTTCGAGATTTGGGAAGCCATTGAGAAAGGGAATCATGATACACGGGTTTCCAATGAGGATGGAGTATTGATGGGTACTCAAGAAGGATTCAAGGGGAAGAATTAGAGTATCAGTTGTTGGTGCAATTAAGCCCATGCCTACATACTTGATCACCTCACATAAGCTTGATGTATTGGCATTATACTTGGAAGGCTTCATATGTACAACCTCTTGTAACTTTGCATTACAATTGCCAATTGTAAAAGTGAAATAAGTCCACGAGGAGTTAAGAAGCATATAATCTCTATCATTTGGTAGTTGAGTCTAGAGAGAATCAATCCTATACTGTAGGATTCACTTTTCGGTGTAGATTTGAAGTTGACTTCAAATCTTTGGCTCCAACAAAAACTATAAAAGAGGATATGAAATGTCCACGTGCATCTCGAGGTTGAGAGATCCTTTTTCATGTATCTTCATTGAGAAGAGGAGCTCACCTCATAGCTCGCTCATTTCTCACTCATTGAGCAATGAGTTATTGCCAATGACATTGTACTTTTACATGATTTAATTCATACATGATCATTACTTTTTACTCTCATATATCTATCACACTCCATCAAAATAGTGAACTTGTATGAGCTTGTTCTCACTGTACAATTGATCGTTTCTTATTATTCAAAGCATGATAGCTCAAGCATACTGTCTACTTTACTTCTACAAAGTTTCATTAATAATGATTCTCGTGATTCTCAGATATTAATCAATCTTTGCTCACTGGTTTGTGACTTTCATGGCCTGTAAAAGTCGGGATGGATGCTTAATTTGCTAAACA
Source organism: Ceratopteris richardii (assembly GCA_020310875.1). NCBI lineage: Eukaryota > Viridiplantae > Streptophyta > Polypodiopsida > Polypodiales > Pteridaceae > Ceratopteris > Ceratopteris richardii. The sequence continues at coordinate 194,485,097 of CM035407.1, read as the reverse complement.
TATTTCTCTGCATATAGTTTATCATTTTAGATGATTTCACTCATGATTGGTAGCTTGTTAAGATAATTGAAGTTCCCCAAAAGGAATTTTATCAATTGTTGTTGTACTTAGAGAATGGTTCAAAACTATGAGTAGGTTTCTCAACCAAAATAGCAAGCTTTGCATCTTGGATCATAGGCCCACAACACTCTCTAGCCATCACTTATAGCAGGTGTGAAGCAGGTTTTAGCTACACCAACTCATCTCTTGTGAGTATCCACCATCTCCTCCAATGTGGTATCAGAGCTAGTTCAATCAAGATGGGAGATGGTTTTCCATCCTTCATTGAAAAATTGGACAAGAACAACTACTCAGCATGGTCCCTAAGGATGCAAGCACTTCTTCAAGGAGAAGTCTATATGGATACATCTCAAGAGATGAAGACATGCCAATCTTCAGGAGCAAGAATCAACCAACAAGGGAAGAGCAAGAAAGGCTAACCACATGGTGTGCAAAGGATGCTCTTGCCAGGTCATATCTATTAAACTCAATCTCTAATTTCTTGTTACCACCTATTAGAAATTGTAAAACCTCCCAAGAGACTTGGGAAGTGCTCTCATCATACTTCTCCTCAGACACAAGAGCAATGAAGAATCAGTTGTGGATGGAATTCACAACCCTCAAGAAACAACGAAAGCAAGGAGTGGTTGATTATGTAACCAAAATGAAAGATGTAGCAGGTGAGCTTGCAAGCATTAGAGAAGAGATAGAGGAAGAGCACATAGTGAGGCAAATCATCAATGGAATTAAGGTTGATGACAAGTGGGAGTCCTTCACCACAGCAATGGATCTCTACATAGATATGCAAATACCTAATCTCAACACCTTGATGGGACAACTCTTCAGCCATGAGACAAAGCTCAATAGAAATGGTGACAACTCAAGAGGTTACCAATCTTCTGCCCTTTATACAGATAAGAAGAAAGCTAAGGATAAAGGTAAATGTAAGAAACAGGATGAAGAGATTAGTACCTCTCAAGCTAATTATGCAGGAAGAGGAAGAGGTGCTAGAAGAAGGGGCAAACGAGGAAAACAAGGTAGGGGGAGACCCTACAATAGTTCACCATGCAACATATGTGGTCTCATCAACCACACTATAGAAGAATGCTACAAAAATACAAGGAACGAAAGGGGGAGAGGCTTCCATAGAGGAAGCTATGGACCAACTAGAGGTAGGTACAACAATGGTGAAGACAACTACAACCATAACTTCAATCAAGGCTATAAAAACAACAATTATCAAGGAGGATTTAGATGAACAAGGGACTTCAACAACTATATCGAAGAACAAGAAGACTCTCCGCTCATCATGAACATGACATCCAAGCAAGGTAAAGATGATGAGCATCTTTTCTACATTGACTCAGGTTGTTCCAATCATGTGGCAGGAAATGTAGCTTTATTATCTGATCTTGAAGAACCCAAGGGGAAGCATGAAGTACAAACAAGTAATGACACTAAACATTTAGTCAACTAAATTGGAAATGTCAAAACATATGATGGTAGTATGAACCTTTTGAACAAAGTTATGTATGTGCCTACTGTAACCAAAAACCTAATTAGTGTTGGGCAGGTTGTAGAGAAAGGCCTACAGGTCAGATTCACTAAGCATGGAGAATATGTGGAAGACATCAAACAAGGCTTCAAAAGGATTGCCAAAGGAGAGAATTCAGGTACATTGTTTACTTTTGAAATTGAAGACACAAGGAACATAGCACTATTTAGTTATAGAAATCAAACCTTCTCTGAACTATGTGGCACAAGAGGTTAGGGTACATAGGAGAGCTAACTTTGAAGCAAATTTGCAGGGATCAAAGTGTGCTTGGCATTCCCAATGTAACCAAGCAGCACATGATATACAAATGTGGAGCTTGCCAATTTGGAAAAGCTCACAGGCAACCATTCAACAGGAAAGGATACATCCATGATGATTATTTGGAGCTTCTACACACTGATGTGTGGGGTCCTAGCAAAGATCCATCCATCTCAGGTTCAAGGTACTTGTTGTCAGGATCTTACTCACGCGCATACAGAGATCACGAACACAGAATACACATAGAAGAATAGAGACAACTACCTGGCCAGCTGTTTTTTGTTGGGCAGGCTTTCCTTGATTCAATTCTTGGAATCCCTTTGACTCTCCCCCTTCGGATAAGCCCATTGTTGTAATTTTCTTCTTTTTTCCTTGCACTAATTTTATCTTTCCTGTTCTGTCAAAAAAAAAAAGAAGAATAGAGACAGCAAGAGACGAGACTGAATGCAGTATTGGGTGCAATCTCCCCCCATGCACTCTGTTCCGACAGTCCACAGAGTGCATGTATTTATAGGAATTTTGATTACGTCGAAAAGAGTGGTTACATGAGAGCGGCTTCGAAAAGCAGGCGTGAAACTAAAAGTTGGTAACTTTTACAGAAAGCCATTGCTTTCAATAACATAAATTGCAGTCTTTAATGACCCTTATTCTAACCATTAATTTTCAAACTATTTCTAACAATAGAACCTTCTACGCAGGTTTATTTACAAGATAAATAATAATTATTCGGATTATTGATATCCGCCCTTTCACGCCTTGCACGCTCCTCACGAACCTTTAGCTGCTATATCAAAAACATCAAAAACACATTAATACATCAATAATTTAACACTCTAACAATGCATTGTTCAATAATAATTTAACACTCCAACAATGCATTGTTCAACATATTCCATGATACTGTTACAATCCAACAATGCATTGGCCAACATATTCCATGTTACACTCCAACAATGCATTGTTCAACATATTCCATAAGTTATAACATGCCCCTCAGTTGAAAAAGCAACTGACCTCAGTTGATAAAATAATAAACATGGATGGCCAGTCACATGTTTCATCAGTGAATTAAAAAAAATAGGCATGTGCCATGTAAAAACACATGCATGGAAATGTTTATGGAGCTGTTACTTTTTACGAAAAACCATTTCAAAAGGTGCAGGACCAGTAGTGGTGTGTGGAGTGTTATTGTAAGCAAATTGAAGCAATGGCAACTTTTCATCCCAGTTATTATGATTATCTAATGAATAACAACGCAATAAATCAAGAATAGTATTGTTTGTAGCCTCACTTTGTCTATTACTTTCAGGATGAAATGCAGAACTAAAATCTATTTTAGAACCAAAACGTTGAAATAAGGCAACCCAAAAATGATTACAACATCTAACATCATGATCAGATAACATTACTTTAGAAATCCATGATGTGGAAAAATGCATTTAATGAATAATTTTGCAGCTTGAGGTACAGTCAAAGGTTTTTTTTTTCTACATGGAATAAAATATGCATATTTACTAAACCTATCAACTATTGTCCAAATCATATCATTATGTGATGAAGTGATGGGAAGACATGTGATAAAATCCATAGAGATTTGTTCCCATGGTTCATTTGGAATGGGAAGTGGCATTAATAATCCAAATGGTTTACCATGATGACCTTTGACACGCTGACATACAATGCATTGAGAAACATAATGTGCAATATCTCTTTCCATGTGTGGCCAAAAGAAGAAATCCTTGCAAGCAGAAATGGTGCTTTGTATGCCTCTATGACCCATGTAAGATGGTTCATGCATTTCTTTAATGACAAAATCTTTAAAAGCTTGGGTTATGCACAATCTATGTTGAAAATAGAGAAAACCATTATGAAATGTATAATGTTCATCAGATAAAGATGCATCATTGTTGAAGTCATGCCATGCACGTGAAAAATACAAATCAGATGCATAAGTGGAAACCATTTCTTGAAAAGAATGAATTTGGATGGCAGAAATATTACTCAAAACAACAAAATGCGAAGGAAAATGGCTAAGAGCATCCGCTACAACATTAGCTTTACCAGGCTGATATGGAACACTTTGACAACAGTAAGTAACATGCTCAAAATCTTATTAGTCATCTTGATGGCTAGATGTGGTACATTTGCATGACGAGCGATCCAAAATTCGATGGTCTTGATCATGTATTCCTCTATCGGTAGATAATCACGAGGTGGACTTGGTAATAGTGGATAGTTGAGCCACTGACTATTGATGTTTCCCTGGCGCTGACCTTCCCAAAATTGCATCCAGGAGCATCTTCTAGGTACTGGGCAAAAAGATGGATTTACCTGAAGGATATATGGTGATGATTCCCATTGTACCCGTAGCGTAGGGTTCTTCTCCAAAAATTTCCTTCTCCATATAAGATCAGCTTTGTCAAATTCCTCTTGTGTGTAGGAGAATGTATGCATGCCAAACTAGAGGTTGTTATCTGGCTCTTTATTTTTTTTGTTCTTTATATATTGCCGTGTTTGCTCTTTAAGTAAATCATATGGTACATTGAATGGTCTCATTACCTGTTCCAGATTTTTGCTTTCGATCTTTGCTTCCTTCATGACCTTTACCACTTGATTTTCAAAATCTTCTGTAAGTTGGGACACCAGTAGTGCCCGCTCGTGCCTGCTTAGTTCTGCAATATCCCGATGATGTCTTTCAGAGTGGATCTCCGTTTCCTCCCTTATCGATGAATGATGTAAGTAGGGAGCTCTTGGATTTGAATATTAGATGCTTCATTTAGTTTAATAACATGTACTTGTTCTTGGGAGGCCTTCTTCCTCGTTGTGTCTTGGTTGGAGTTCATGGGCATTTGATCCGCCTTCATTCCTTTCCCTTCTACATTCTTGTTCACTTCATTTAACTCCTCCCATTGTCCATCATCCTTGGAATCACCTTGAACATCCACATTCAACATGGAGGTGTCTGGTTCTTCTTGTGCATCTGATGATGAGCTTGAACTTATTAAACCCAATCCCCTGTATCTGTGGACCTTGTTCAGCCTTTTTCTTAGTTCTATATCTTGATGGGCTTGCTTGTAATGGTGCCCTTGGACAGACAGATTGACTTGACCTTCAGTGTACTGGTGTGTGGCTTCCATTGCTTTGGCCAATTCTTCTTCAGTGATAGGTTGACGGTCTTCAAGTCTCATCCTTGGAAGTACATGTGCCCTTCTGGTGGCTGGTACTTCTGCTTCTGCTTGCATCATTTCCCTTAACCTCTTGGTACCTCTCATTCTAGGTTGGGAGCTTGTTTCTGCCTCCTCAATGATCTTGACTCCCTTCTTTTTCCTAGGGACTGTTCCAATCTTTGCATATTTGGCCATGGCTTCATATGATGGAATCTCCTTCAAAAGTTCTCTAATGCCCAAGGCATGATATATCAATATGGTCAAGGCAAAACTGCCATTCAAAAAATTCTTGTGATTCCACTGCTTCTTTGCCTCGAATAGCCATTCTTGAATATAGGGAGTCATGTTGACTTGATTTCCAATGTGGTGTCGATATAATGTTTCTTCCTGCTTGCCTATCTCTTGAGTGGCCACTTGTCTGACCTTCTTTGGAATCCATATTTGTTGCCGTGTTCTTTGAGATTCCACTAATGACTTTGGAAGCCATACTCTCAGAAGTCGCTTTGGTTTTGATTTTGGTGAAGAAGAACCATTGTCTGCCCTTGTCTTCCTATGATGAATGATGTGTACTGGCATTGCTTTCTCTGATTCATTCACTCGATCCTTGCAAACCCACTGTAGGTTAGCATTTCCTGATTGCGATAAGCTGAACTGGGATTTCCATGCTGATGATCTCTTTTTGCATTGTCCTCCTCAATTCCCTTTTGTTCACCATTCAAGTAGGATGAATCTACTTTCTCCTTTGATGCATTGGGATTTGAAATCGTTTCTTCCTTTAGACCTTCTTCTAGTTGGTTTGTGATGGAATCATTTGCTATGTCCTCTTCTACAATTGGTTTCGCACTCTTGATGATGTCCTATCTATGAGAGGGTTTCTCTTCTAATAGACTAAAGATTTTCTTGTGCCCTATTTTGTCTGAGATTTACCCTTGAGCTAGATGAATGCTTACCTCGTTCTCAATGATTCAGTCTTGTCCTAGGATCAAGTTTTCTATTAGATCCTCGTCTTTACACACTAGAACTCATTGTTCCATAGTTGAATTTCCTAGGTGGAGGGATACTGTAGCTTCTCCAATGCATTCTATAACTTGAACTCCCACACCTATCATGTGTGCTTTCATAGGTGTTATCATCGTTTGAAGATGCATGATGATTGCAGTTCGCTCTAGCGCAAACCATAGGTCTCAATGGAATGTCATCTCGCCTAATCAGATATTTGGCCCTTTGGCATGTCTCGTAAGTTCGAACATATGTATCAACATCCATATGTAGAGTTGGCCACCACAAGCCTGCAAAGAGGATCATTTTTATAGTTCTCTCAGCTGAAAAATGACCTCCGGCAGCACCTGAGTGTGCCATTTCTAATATGGGTAAGTATTCTCCTTCATGCACACATAGCCGTAGGTGATTATCTTTCCCTCTCTTGAATAATTGTCTTCCCATAATTACATAATCCTTGCTCATTTCCTCTAGGGATCCTTTCCTTGCTAAATTGATTCCTTCCTTGTGCTCTCGTGCCTTTAGGAATTTCACTAATGTTTCACTCCATTGGGGTGCTATTGTAGAGAAAGGTAAAGATGTGTGATCATGTGGTATGGTTTGCTAACACTCTGCGTAAGTATTGATGTATTCATGGACATCTTTAGGCATATCAAGCCAGTATACTCCTAGCCGTTTCAATTCTCTTAAAGTTCCATGAGTTCCTTTGTGCATTCTCCATTTTTTTACATGGTCTTGTTCAATCAACTTCTTCTATTCGACTTCCTCTACACATCTCGATAGTACCTCGTATGGTTCCTTATAATACACACTTCCTGCAATAATGTGTAAGTTGCATGATTGTAGAATTTCCTTTTTACTTTCTTTATTAATTGATTGTTTTGGGCCATGAGTGAGTGTTGGGATTAGCTTTTCTACCCACTTGGGACACACTTCCAAATTAAAAAATAAATTTTTGGCAAATCATCTGGTACTCCGCTTGGTGGTTCTCCATGTGTTAGTCTAGAGAGATGATCTACCCTCACATGGGTATTTCCCTTTTTCACAATTACTTCAAAGTTAAATTCCATTAATAACAAAAACCATCTCACAAGTCTTCCCGTGTTACAAGGCTTATTGACTAAGTACAATAAGGCTTGATGATCTATAAAGAACTTGAACTTATTGGCTAAGAGATAATGTGTGAATTTCTTTATAGCGTACACCATTCCTAATCCTTCTCTCTCTGTGGCCGTATAGTTTCTCTCGGCTTGATTCAATTGTTTACTTGCATAGGCAATTGGATGATCCAACTTTCCTTCATCTGCCGGTTGAGCTAAGATGCATCATATTGCATAATTGGAAGTGTCCACATGAATATGAAATGGCTTGTTCCAATTTTGTGTTTTCAAAATTGGGGCTGTGCTAAGTCGCCTTTTTAACTCATTAAATGCCTTCTCGCATTCATCAGTCCAAGTGAATTGAGTCAACAATCCATACAAGGGTTTGGCAATTATGGCGTACATGTGGATAAATCGACGGTAGTATCCACAATGACCCATAAATGCTTGCACTTCTTTGGCATTCTTTGGTCTTCATCGGTAGATATTCCATTCCTAGACACTATGTGTCCTAAAATCGTCCCTTGTCTTACCATGAAGTTCCAAGATTACCTTGATCTTGTCTTCATCCGTAGATATTCCATTCCTAGACACTATGTGTCCTAAAATCGTCCCTTGTCTTACCATGAAGACACACTTCTTAGGATTCAAGCAAACTCTATATTGTCGGCATTTATCAAATATTTTCTGCAATTCAGGAATGTGTTCTTGCCTTGGATTTGAATATGTACATAGGTCATCTACATACACTTCCATACTTTTCTTTAGGAATTCCTTGAAAACGTGACACATCAACCTTTGGAAAGTAGCAAGTGCATTAGTGAGTCGAAAAGGCATCACTCTGAAAGCATAGACCCCCCATTCAGTTGCGAATGCGGTCTTATGTTGATCTTCAGTAGCAATAGCTACTTGGTTGTATCCAGAGAATCCATCTAAGAAGCTATAGACTTCTTTTCCTGAAACTCTTTCCAATAGGTGGTCAGTGATAGGTAATGGATAATTGTCACGAATAGTGGCCGCATTGACTTTCTTCAGATTAATGCATACTCTCAGTTTTCCGTTCTTTTTAGGCACAACAACTAATGGCAACACCCATTCGGTGTGTTCTATCTCATAAATGAATCCAACCGCTAATAGCTTGTCTATTTCTTCTTTTTTTTAGCGGCATGGACCTGGTTATATGTGTAAGGGCGTTGTTTTGATGGTTTTGCTTCTGGTGTCATTGGTATTCTATGAGAACAAATGGAGGGTTCCACACCCTTGAGATCCTTATGGGTCCAAGCAAATACATCTCAATATTCTCGGATCAACCGTATCAATTCTTCTTCCTCTTCTATCGACACATCTTTTCCTATGTATGTACATCTTTCTTCTCCATCTTCTATAGTCACTATGATCTTTTTTGTTTGTTCTTTGTTGTCGTACACTTCTCTTTCTCTTGTCTCTCTCCTAGGCATTTGAATAGCTATTTTCTCTCTTCTACTTCATACCTTTTGAAATGCTCCGGTACCTCAAAAAGATCGGGGGTTGGTTCGGTCTTACTCACACTTTCCTCCTGTTTTGGTACTATAGGGGCTGCTTCTATTGCTAACACTTTGGTCGTTCCCCTCTTGTCTTCAGTTCGAATGGCTTCTAGGTAACATTCTTCTTAATCAAATTCTAGTTCCATTTCTATACTCTCGTATTCTTCTTTCCATTCCTTTTCCAATATTTCTCCTGCTTCTACTTCTTGAAGGACAACCACGTACAAACTTACATCGTAGCCTTCATCATCCACACATTCATTCATCGTCAGAACTTCTTCATTCACACATACATCCAGGGTTGCTAGGATTTCCATCCAACCGTGCGGTTCAAATGCCTCATCAAAAAATATTTGAGGCATGTATATTGGATCCTCTATGGGTCGATAATTAGGATGTCCTATGGGCCATAAGTGCCTTTTGTTACCCTCTTTCTTAGCTTCTTTACACATCCACAATTGGGCATCCTCATGCATCCAAGATTGATTGCTTGATCCAGCACTATGGATAGACAAATCATCCTCTTCCTTATGTATGGGGTTCCATTTTAGTGGGGGTACATCTCGGTACGCAAAGGTATGCAAATTTATCTTGGTGATGTTTCCTTGATGTTGAAGGTATAATGAGTCTCGTCCCCAATCTTGTACTACCCTAAGCTATCTCATGAAAGGTCGTCCTAATATCATCTCATAGTTATTTGCTTTTCCAAATTGACAGATGGCTAATGTATGCTCAAATTCAACTCCACAGGTGGTTAATTTGGTCTTTTCCAATATTCCCAAGGGTTTCTCCACATGACCATCTGCTAACTGAAGCTTCATAGGAGTGGGTCATAGGGCGGGCTTTCCCCATTTCTCCCAAATCTCTTTGGTAGCAATACCTACTCCTACTCCGATGTCTAGTATGGCCTTAGTCATGTATCCATTGTATGTGACCGGTAGACACGTGTTACCCTCATCTCCTTCACTAAATTCTCCAACCTTATCCACAGGGATTTGTACATTAGAAAGGTTTTCATTTTCCTTGCTTTCCTTTTTGTTTTTCTCCTGCTCTAACTCCAATTGTCCTGCTAGTTGTTTTCATAATTGTGGTTTAACACGAAGTAGTTCTTCCACAATCAATTGGCATTGTACTTTGGTCTTTTTAAGTTATGTTAGATTGTGTGAATTCTTATCTGAGTTTCCCTTTCCTTTCCCTCGTATTGTGGGCACGCGGACGATTATGGATTCTTTTTCGTACTCTCTCATGTAATTTGGTAGGGTCAAAATGCTCTGAGCTTCCTCCCTATTTCGGTCTAGTCTAGAGACTTCTTCATATATTTCTTCCATGTTTGGCGTTGGTTGGAAATCTTCCACATCTAATTCTTCAAAAGGACATTTTGCAACTCCATTCCTTTTCCATTGATCTTCTCGGAATCTATTCCACAATTCTTTTGGCCAGTCAGCATCTAAATCCGGGATTGTGGACATAGGTTTGTCTTGGGTTTTCAATAGTTATGGTTTATCATCCTTCTCTTTTGATTTCTTGTCCTTGGCTTTGATACAATGGTTGTACTGATACTCCAATATTCTTGTCTCAGGGAGAGTTGGGATAGTCTTCTCTAGGGTGGCTTGGGCTACCTCTATGAGTTTTCTACATATCGCGAGCCTCTCCTTCTCTAACTCCCCATGTGGGTAAAGCTTTTCATGCTACTCTACATTCGGTCCGTTCTTGATTCTAGCTTGGTATGCTTTCAACCACATGTCTAAATCATCTGGTTTCGGGTCGGCTAGAATTGATCCTGGCTTCTCTGGCTCTCGTGTCGGCGGTGTAATAGAAACTTCTTCCCAAATCTCTGGTTCTTTAGATTTCTTATTGCTGCACATATGCTTCTTGTCTTCCTTGTTTTTATTTTTCATCCATTTTTCCTTGAGTTTCTCCCTCCTTTCCTTCCATTTTTGGCTCGTCGTTGTTTGGTTACTCTCACGTGGGTCTTCCGAATCTTCCACTATTTGAATTCTGGGTTCTAGGATTTTACTCTTTTCCAGTTTTGGTTCTACTCGTCTTTTTTCTTGATTTTTTGTTTGAGCTCGTGTAATGGCCTTCAATGAAACAGTGTATTCTTTGTCACTTCCTGATGCTTCTATTACTTTGATCACATTAATAGGTGCAGGGTCCTGAGCCTTATTGGGATTTTTTGGGCAATCCCTAAAGAGATGTTCCTTTCCACAATCACTGCAATATCCTTCCCACGTCCGAGGAGGTGGTTGGTTGTATGGCAGAGTGCATTCTCTGATAAAGTGGTCTCCTCCGCATCTATAATACGGTCCTCTTGGCATAGGTAGTCTAATGGGTGGTCTTACGGGTACCTATGCTTTAGGTGCGGTGTACATTAATGTCGCCACCTCTGGTCCATAGACATTGTCATACCCTTCATATCCATAGTATTGCGGGTCAAAAGCTTGCTTGTACTCCATTATACTGGCGTCATAGGGATAGTAATATCCTTAGGTTTGCTCATATCCTGGGTTCGGGGATTCTCCATTGGCTATTGGTGATGCTGGCACTATGGCTCTTTCTAAGTTTTCCTCTGGTTGAGCATATTTGACAGGTACTACGTGTTGAGGAAGTGGTGGTTGTGGTCCTAACACTCGCTGAGGGTTTCCAAATTGTACTTGGTCATATGGTCTAGGTGCTCCTGGTGGTCCTAGATAGGGATTATACCTTGGAATCTCCCTACTTGGCTCTCTAGGTGGGTATCCATATGGTCGATACTGAGGTGGGTTTAAAGGTCATGTCTGCCTATTGAATGGGCAATTCTCCGTGGTGTGCTTGGTGTATTTTTGTTCTATGTGGCAATACAAAGCGGTTCCTTGATGGGGCTGCCTATTGTAAGGGTAAGCCTGAGGCACACCTATTCCTCCTCGTACACATGTGGGTGAGATGATCACCTCCACATAGACTGCATCTTCGTAACATGGGTATTCTTAGTGAAGGATGCTAGTAGTTCCTTTGTCAGTGAACTCCTAACTTCTTCGCTACCAGTTCTGCTAATTCTTCTGCATTACTAGAGTTGGATGTAACTGTACTCCGAGTGTCTTCTGATTTAGTAGGACTGGTTGTACTCTTCAGATCATCTGCTAGGTTGTCCTCTAGGTCAATACACTCTTGAAGACATTCATTCAATGTATGTAGTCTCTTATAGACTAAAGTTCTTAGAGTTCCGTTCGTTAGTCCGTCCAAGAATAATGATATCATTTTTTTTGTTTAGGTCTTTCTGCTACCGGGCATCTATCAACATACTGATTGAATCTTCGGGTTGCTGTTTTCATAGTTTTATTTGGGTTCTATTTAAAGTTATGGATTAAAGATGAAGAGTTGTGTTTCATTCCTCTCTTAGTGAATTCCCCTATGAAATCTTGAAAGAATTGCTCAATATCTCCAAATTGGTTGGGGTCTAGTGGTTGGATCCAGGTCAAGGCCGTTCCGGTGAGAGTGAGTCCAAAGAACTCATACTGCACAAAGAAATCATCCACTTGTTCAGCTCTTAGAACTTGTTTAAATTCCACTATGTGGTCGTATGGTTCTCCCAATCCATCATAGTGATTTCTCATACATTTGGCCACCTGAATCGTTCTTAATCTTCTCATGGACTCTGGTTGTCTAGGCATTACGGGAATTGCTGGTCTGATTGGATGCATTCCGGGTTGCACTCCTAGTGGTGGTCTTGGTCTCACTAGTGGTCGGTGTAGGTTGCCGACTCCAAGGTGTTTTTGATTGTGTGCTTGCATTCTGGGCATTGTAAATTGTACATGGGTTTGGTTTGGAACACTCCGATGGCTCGTTTGTCTCGACATTGTATGTTCCGACTCTTGTTGTGTCCCGAAAGTGTTCTGCGAGGTAGTTGCCTGCTCTTGTTGAGGAAATACAGGCAACCCCATATACTTCAGTCGAGCCCTATCTATGGCATCAACAAGCCAATACCTTCTCTGGTTCTTGTCGAGGTATGTGATTCTAGACTTGTCTTCAGGATCTTTTAACTCGTAGAATGTCATCGGGCTTTCTTCCCGTCCTTGTATAGGTGAGTTAGTTTGGAGTAATAAGTGTGATCCATGGATCAAATAAACCTCTAGTAAATAGTCATCTTGAGGTATCAAATCCCCTCTCAAGATTTGAGTTACCATTGATTTGCCTCTGGGAGTGGTTACCAACTCCTCAGGGTCTGGTCTTCCTGAATATTCTTGCCCTTCTAATCCTCCTCTCTCATTGATCAGATCTGGATGTTCTGTCACCACGTAGATGTGACCCAACTTATCCATATATGCTCCTCCTTCATACTTGATGGCTGGTCTCGGCACAATTGTGGATATGGTGGAGGTTACCATCTGGGAAACTGATCTATTTAAACCATCCAAGTAGATGGGAATCTCCTGGGCATTAGTAAACACATATTGCAAAGAGGTGCAGTATTCCCCCTCTACCATGGACATGAAGTTTCTTTCGGGAACAGGACCTTGCATGTCTTCCGAAGCCATAGGTATCTCCTCCTCTGAGTCACTAGAGGTGTCGGAATAGGTAGAGCAGTGACTGACCTGAGCGGTACTTCCTATCAATGATATAACACTTCTCTTGCTACTTAGCACCCTTCCTGACCCCAAGTTCATCCACCCTCGTGGGCTATTTTGGGCTCTTATTCTCTCTCTAATTGGCTCTTCAAACACCTCAATTTGCCCTTATAAATGCTCAAAGTGTAAGGATTAACCACTCTGGCGATACTACACTAGGCGATACCAGTTTGTCGACGATACGATACCACTACAGGTGATGATACGATACTTGGGCAATCGACGATACGATACCAGGGAACTGAGCAATAGGATACTGCTTTTTACACGATACGATACCACTGCTCGACGTGATACGATACTATGTGCTCAGGTGATACGATATCACCTAAAGGCATGATACGATACTGCTGTAGTACACAATACGATATCGGGAATCCTAACGATATGATACCCGTGCAAGTCACGATACGATACCGCAAACCCGCATGATACAATACTAAAATTTTTCACGACACGATACCAAGAGTACTCACAATATGATACCGGTGCACGGTCGTGATACGATACCGCAACAATGCATGATACGATACTTGAGTTCTGCACGATACGATGCTCCTGTTACACACGATATGATACCACGAGAGGCAACGATACGATACGGGATTTGTACGCGAAATGATACCGCTTGGTCGATGATACGATACCGTGATCGGGGCGATACGATACCAACTGGACTGCGATACGATACCACTGGCAGATCGCGATCGTGATACCAACTTGACAATACGATACCAAAAATGGTATCGCGATACCTCAAGTGGTATGCGACGATAAGATACTGCAATGAGTATCGCGATACTAGGGAATTTTGGTATCACGATACCAAAACTCAACCGATTGCGATACTACAACCAAAATAGCTCCAAATGCAAAAAAATTTTCACCCCTTTGTTTCTCTCTCACTCCTCACCCTCTATCTCACTCAAGAAAACTCTTAAATCTCTTTATCCCACCCCGCGATATCGAATGCGCCTTTAATCATGTGTTAATGCATTTTTATAGTGTTTTTAATATTAAAGTCTTGAGGTAGCTTACCTTGGAGGTCTAGAGCTCACTAGGATGCTCTGAGCGCTTGTATTGCAGTATACCACACAGGTGATACCAATCGTTGTCTGCAGGCAATACCAACTTCTGAGTAGTTGTCAAATGAACTAATTTTTTTGGTTTTTATAGTTTCTGATAACTGAAGCCTATCCTACACTAACTTGGCAATCTTTTTGGGATTTTTCTTGGTACTTTTCAACGTACTCCTACTCTAATTCTCTTGTTGACCTAACCATAACTGTTTCTTCTCTCCCTCTCTCCTAAACCTAAACCTAAAAACTCATTACACACACCTCTCGGGTGTGAAGTAACAAGTGCTGAAGTGTTTGACTACTTGCCACTGAACGATTTCACTTCCACAAGTACGATTTCTTCACTCCAGAGCTATAACCATCACGAAGGCACCTTGGTTGGGCGTGTTCCCCGGCAACGGCACCAAAAATGTGTTTACCTAAGTCACAAGGTCTTAGAGACTTATGTCAAAGAGACTAAATCTCGTTTGCCACACAAGTGCGTATAGTGGTGGATTGACACACGCTTAATTATCAATCCGAAGAACCGACCTAACCAAGTGTATGAGGATGTGTGCACACATGGTGGATAATGAAATGGCTCAGCTAAAATGCATGAGAAAAGACTAAACTACCTCTCCAACTCACTCAACCTCTGAAAGTGTCTGCCATGATACCACCTATAGTAGTAAATACAAATTCGAATGTTTCTCCAAGATCCGAACTCTGAATATGGCCAACAATGGGTTCCTTTCGAAGCTCTCGATGAGACGCATCAATCGATGGCACTTTGACTCAAATCTGACAATTGCTCTTCAAGTTATGACCAAAACAGTGAATGGTGGGGAACACACACACTCACTCAACAACTCATACTTGCTCACACACACACTACAGTAGCTCAAAAGTGATGGGGAAGGGTAGATAACAATCCTACACACTCATTCCAAGCTTCTCACACACACAAAAGATCATAGAGAAGATGAAAATCTACAAGGAAGAAGCAAATTCGAGATTTTGGAGCTCCCCTTCTTCGCAATGGCAAAAAGTCCTTACAAAGAGTCACAAAGTGACTTATATACATGTGCCCTAGAAATGGTCCTTTCACACAAGTGACCGGCACTTTATTGGCTAATCTCTCATTTCCTACTATTTTACAAGAAATATATTACAATGATTTGGGATTATGCACCTAGAGGACTCCTCTAGTGCATTTACATAGCTTTGAGGGAACTTTTTAGGATTTTAAAGAAGAAAAATATACCCATTAATTTGAAAATTTTTGGGGCTTCTCTCTTGTGCCTCTTTTGTCTGCAACACTCTCCCCCTCTTTGTCTCTGTCGTCCCTTGACAGGCTCTGTTTCCCATTGCAGCTTGTCCATGGCTCCTGAGTACACGCACCCAATGGTCGAAGAAGCGATAAGGACTGTTAGAGAATTTGTTACTTTATCCGAGGTATGTCCTTTGCTTATGTTTGCCCCTTGGTATTCCTTATATCACAAATTTGGGTTGCTGTATTAAATCGGGCTGCCACGCACCCCATCAGTGGCTAAGAATGTGATGTTCTTAGTCACTTTCTTCAACTTCTCAGCCTCTACCTCTTTCTAACTTTTGGTCTTCTGATATGTCTTTGTCTTCACACATCTGACCCTGTTGTATTGCTTTGAGCCTGTATACTTCTTTTCTTGTCCCACACCTCACTTTGTTGACCTCTACTCTCTTTTAAGTGAGCATTACGTTTTAGAGGTCCTATTCTTGAATCTTCTTTCTCATCCTCTAGGACCTGTTCCATTTCTTTCCACCACACGCATCCAGCGGATGAGGAGGAAACTAGGACCTTCAGACAATTTGTTATCTTATCCGATGAAGAGTCCTTCGTGCCTCTTCTCCACTTGTTTCGCTTCACTCCCTGCTCCTAGTGGATGAGGAAGTTGTGTGCAACCTCCCATGAAATGTCCTGGTTGTTATCTTTCTTTAATTCCACTCCTCAGGACCTGGTTCTTTGATGTTGTCACCTGATGCGTGCCCCTACGGGGCTTTGGGCAGAGAGTTGATCTTTTCCTTTATAATCTTCATTCCTTACTGAGCAGTTTTATTCTTTGATTTTCTTCTTCTTCTCTTTTTGCTTGATTCCCCTTCCACAATATTTCTCTACATATAGTTCATCATTTTAGATGATTTCACTCATGATTCGTAGCTTGTTTAGCTAATTGAAGTTCCCCAAAGGGAATTTTATCAATTGCTATTGTACTCAGAGAATGGTCCAAAACTCTGAGTAGGTGTCTCAACCAAAATAACAAGTTTTGCATCTTGGATCATATGCCTACCTATCTGTTTTGATCTGATCATTAGTGGAACATCTTCCAAGCAACATATGTGATTACTTATGCTTGTTAGCTAGCTAAAGAGGCCTTCAACACTCTGCACCCATCACTTAAAGCAGGTGTGAAGCAGGTTTTAGCTACGCCAACTCATCTCTTGTGAGTATCCACCATCTCCTCCAACATTAGTGATGGATATCTTTTATATAAAGGTAAGGTGTGTGTCCTTATTGAGATGAGATGAAACATTTTGTATGAGTTTTATGGCATACCGACACCCAAGAGTTAACAAGACTTTTGATCTCCTTAAGAGGCAGTTTTACTAGCTTGGACTTCATAAGGATGTCCTAGAGTATCTGCTTGAGTGCAATAAATAGCGATTATATGGTCTTCCTTTATGACATTGTTTGTGATTGGGATAGGAAGTTTACTAGGCACTTCTAGCGAGTAGTCTTTGAAAGTTTGGATACTAAACTTAGCATGAGTACACTCGAGCATTCAGAGCGGGATGGGCAAATAGAGATGGTGATCCAAATCCAAAATATTCTTCCGGTATATGTGAAAGAAAGGAAAACTTATTGGGAATATTATGTGAAGAGATGGATTTGAACTTGGAGAAGATGAAGTGGTGCTGCAAAAACTTTGCACTACACCAGCCAAGTAAACTCTAGGGATATGTAGCGGGCCCTTTTAACTTGCCAAAGGATGTATTAAAAACCCTATGTAGCTTGGAAGATCACTCTCCAAAAAATAAATCAAAACAGATAGGTAGAAGTTGAATCAAGTGTAAAAAACTTGTTATTTTGGTTCATACACCTGCTTAGTGTTTTGAAGAATTCTCTGGCCACAACAGCAATTAACTTAATTCATTTTGGGGAATTCTAACTAACTTAGTGAGCTAATAATCAAGAGTTATTTCATCAAAAATGATGGACTACATAAATAGAAAAGTGTTTAGCAAGTTGTAGCATCACCCCGATTTTCACGGGTTGTAGTAGTACTCAGACTCGTGAGCAGAGAAATGTTAATATCTCAAGCTTCTAGAATGCAATGCTTATGAAATTTTGTAAGCATATACTAGACAGTATGTGATTCTATCAATCTTTGAATCGTGGAAAATTATCAAGTACACACTGAGAACAAGCTCTGAGAAAATGACTGTTTTGATGGAGTGCTGATAGAGAAGTAGAATATGAAGAGATATAGGTGACTTCAAATGAACATAGCTCACGATTGAAAAAGTCAATTGCAATGAAAATTTTTTAGTATATAGTAGGCTTAAGGAGAAAAGTTTACCAACTTAAATCATTCAAAAGGATAAACCAAGCTCAAAGAAATTGTCTCTACAATCTGTTTGAGAAACCTAAGAGATATGGCAGTGAACAGTACACTTGCAAAAGCATGAAGTTATGGACACAACTGATCATGAAAATGAATGTATATTGATTGTAAAGTACAATAGACTTACTGGTACATATGAGTACCTTGAAACCACACTCTTATATGGCATGAAGCCTTGCTCATGGAGGTCTAAAAAATGCGACTAAAGAGCCATCTATATATAGTGATCTTCGGAGCCAAGATTTGAATTTGAATCTTGCTCACCTAAAACAAATCCCCTATCCTTTTGTGATTGATTGATTCTCCAACCACTTCTATCATGAATTCGTGGCTTCTCTTTCCTTTTTTCATCAAGTGAACTCAACCACTTTAGATTCCTTTTACTTTTACATCAAGTAAAGGCTTCAAAAATTACAAGAGATAGTTCAGAAGTGAACTCATACATTGTCTTCACTTTAAAGCTTCTCCTATGACCTTGTGAGACTCAAGCCAATACTTAGGCTTGTCATAGACTTGCTCCAATAGCTCCCCCTCAAGCCAAGTATTCTTGAGGTCTTCAATCTTCAAGAACTACCTGCAATCCAATCATAACCTTGAATTTGGAAAGCTTTGTACCATCCAATGCTTTGGTTAGAATATATGCACACTGTTGATGAGGGGACATATAAGTTAACTTAATTTCCTTGCTCACAATCTTCTCTCTAACATAGTGAAAATGTACTTCAATATGTTTAGTCCTTGCATGAAAAATTGGATTGACAGCCAAGTGAATGGAGCTCATGTTGTCACCAAAAATAGTTGGAGTTCCAAATTCCAATCCAAGATCTGTGAATAGTGTCTTCATCCACATTGCTTCTTGAGTAGCTATGGCAAGACCTCTGTATTCAGCTTCAGTGGAAGAGATTGCAATTTTAGGTTGCTTCTTGGATGACCATGAGACAAGTTTTGAACCTACAAAGGTAAGATATCCTGAGGTGCTTCTTCTATCTTCCTTGGAACCAGCCCAATCTGCATCAGAGAACAATTTCAAACTTAAATCAGATACATAAGGGTAATATAACCCTTCATTCATGGTCCCTTTGAGATATCTCAGTATCCTCTTCACAGCTTCCATGTGTGATTTCCTGGGTGTGTGCATAAATTGACTTAGATCAACCCTTGTCAATGTGGCATAGTTCAAGCTACCCATAAGGCTTTGATAACATATCACATCTTCTATGAGTTCACCTTCATGTGAGCTCAATTTGCAATTAACCTCCATTGGAGTACCTGCAATCTTGCATCTTGAATTTTGTCAACATGTCTTTAATGTACTTTCTTTGAGTAAGAAACAAACCATGATCTTTATAGACAACTTCCAATCCTAGGAAGTAGGTAAGTGAACCCAAATCACTTACCTTGAATTCTTCTCTCATTTGTTCTTTGATTCTCTTCATTCCATCTGTATCATTTTGTGTAAGTATTAATATCATCTACATACACACACAAATAGATGACTTCAAAATTACTCCTTTTTATGAATAGTGATGGATCTGCCTTGCTAGGTTGAAATCCTTTGTCTTGGAAGAATGAGATAATCCTGTGATTCCAAGCCCTTGGGGCTTGTTTGAGTCTATATAAAGCTTTATCAACTTTACACACATAATCGGGATATATGTGATTCTCAAAACCAGGTGGTTGTGCCATATATACTTCTTCTGTTATCCATCAAATAAGAAATGCATTTTTTACATCCAATTGAAGTATCTTCCAATTCTTGGAAGAGGCAATACTAAGCAAAACCCTAATTTTTAACATCTTTGCCATAGGTGAAAAGGTCTCCTTATAATCAATTCCCTAAGTCTGTGCAAAGCCTTTTGCCACAAGCCTTGCCTTATACCTATTAGTGGAGCCATCTGAGTCCTTCTTCAATTTGTAGATCCATCTTGAGCCTATCATTTTCATTGATGGAGACTTGGGAACCAACTCCCAAGTGTTATTCTCCTCAAGAGCTTCAATTTCTTCTTCCATTGCATGCCTCCATTCTAATTTCTTCTTCGCTTCCTCAAATGTTGAAGGTTCCTCTTGATTTATGTCCTGTGCTAGATAGATTGAATGTTTAGTGACTAGAGAAGTATCAACCCCATCCCTTTTTGTTTTTTTTTCTCCCTCATGGACCTTCTTAGGCCATGATGTGATGATTCTACCTCTTGTCCAAGTTCCTGCACTTTTGCTTTATGTTTAGACTTCCACATTTTGAGTTTCTCATACTGAGTTGCTTCATCATCTTCTAAGGTATCCTCACAGAAGATTAGAAGCTTACCCATGTAAATTAGTAGGAAATTAGTCGTTTAGTGAATAAAGTGCCGGTCTCTTGTTTGAAAGGAACATTTTTAGGGCACAAGTATATAAGTCAATTTTTGACTCTTTGTAAAGACTTTTTGCCATTGTGAGAATCAAGAGCACAGAAATTCGAATTTGTGTCTTCTCCTCTCTGTATCTTCTTCTTTGTGAGCTTGAATTTGTCACGATACTTGTCTGATATCGAATACCGTCGAGGAAGTTCTCGTGATACTTGTCACATATCGAGTATCATGGAGATCTAAAAACGATATTTGACTAGTATCCAATATCGTGGGAATTCTCTTGGTCGAGTATCGAATATCGTTTAGTTCCAAGTATCGAGTATCGTTGATTTTTCGGGATACCTGCCCGATGTATCGTGACTTTCACAAAGTGTCAAGTATCGTGTGTCGAGCTCTAGCCTCATATTGAGTATCGTGTAATGTGGGATTACCTCTTTCGATACATGTTCAATATCGAGTATCGTGAGGGTCCTTCCGTGATACTTGCTGGATATCGAGTATCGTGGTATTATCCAGTCGGTCAAGTATCGAGTATCGTGACTTTTTACAATGATTCAAGTATCGACTATCAATTCTGAGGATGATAGTTCTGAAGTATCGAGTATCATGAGATCATCCAGAGTCAAGAGATTTCAAAAGATTTTAGTGTGGACCCCCAAGTCAGCCAAATGTTTCAAACAACTCAGAAACCGAGCCAAGAACATTAGAGCAAGGGATTGGTAGTAACTTGACTAGAGCCTTCAATTGAATGAACCTAAGATCCAGAAGAACCCTAGGGAGCCGAAGAAGTGTAATTTCTTCTGTAGGAAGTGTAGCTGAACCAAGTAGTCGTTCACATTATTCTGAAACCTCGAGTGAGTCTGAGGAAGAAATTCTCACGGCTTCCGAGGATATGCAGAATTATGTACCAATAAGTGGCATGATGTCAATTATTGAGGGGGAATATCGGACATCTTTAGAATATGTGAGCACCAACCAACACGGGATACCTATCTACCTAGATGGGCTAAACCGATCGGTGGCCAGACTAAAGAAAGCTACAGACGCTTACATAGTACCTAGGCCAACAGTTAAATATGCAGGAGGGTTCTATATGGACAAAAGAGATATTCAGTATGTAGTTACGGAACACCCTGAAAGCATCAACGAACAAGGGGAAGAGGGCAATGCCCACAACCTTAATGAAGAGGGACATGAAGAGCAGATAACCACCCCTAGAGGAAGATCCATGATCGTCAGGGTTTGGAGAGGAGACCTAGTTCCCCATGATTATTGCCTAATGGATGTCTATTTGATCAACGGGATGGAACATCTTCTCAGAGCCCACTGTTCGTTATGGGAAATGGCCATCTATGAGTTACAAGATCCTAAACTCCCCACCATCATCACGTATTTGGACAAAAACCAGAGGAGGTACTGGCCTCTAACGGAGTTAGAAAGAGCAGGGTTGAAATATCAGAGCATCCGAGTGTTCCCTCCTAGGGATCAAGCCACTACTTCACAAAACCACCAAGGAACTTATCAGGATAATTCATATCAGCATTCGGGACAGACACAACAAACGCATATTCCATTCAGACCACGTGCAATTCGCGGAAAGAAGAAGAAGGAGACAAAAAGAAGTAGAAGAAGATTCGACATAACAAGAAGTAAGGCCCCTAGTTCAAAGTTCTTAGAGACTTCTTCTACCACAGTTCTAGTACTTCTACCACTCCGTAAGAGAATTCAACTTCTACTACATCCACCTCAAAGAAAGGAATATGCCACTATTGCAAGAAACATGGGCACTATATAGCATAATGCAAAAAGAGGATTTTTTATAAGAAAAAAGATCATTAAGAAACAATGCTAAAGAAAAATCAAAGCCTAAGTCTTCACATAAAAATCATAATCATGTGATAGCAGTGAAGAAATAGCCTTTGAATAAGCAGCATTACATGTAATGTTAGAAAATCCATGGATATTTGATTCTAGTACTACTAAGAATATGATAAGTCGCAAGAAGGTGTTTTCTACCCTTACTAATTTCTACATGAAAGCTGATGATCATGATCTGGATGTTGTAGGTCTTGGACAAGTGAACCTAAAATCTTGAGAAGGAGAAGACTTCACTATTCTAGTATACTATATGTACCGGAAATGAAGAAGAGTTTGTTATACATCTCTACATTCTTGTCAGAGGTTACAAGGTTATCTTTAAGAAACATTCATGTTGGATCCTTGCACCAAATGAGGAGTGGTGTCTTTTACAAGGAGAAAATAGAAGTGGAATATTTGTACTATCCAAAATTAGTCATGCAAATGTTGCAAGCTCTTCTACACCTAAGGAAAATATGAAATTATGGCATGGTAGATTTTGTCATATTTGTTATACAGCTCTCAAGCACATTAAAGATCAAGTGCGGTGGAGATCCTTCACACTTTTGCTTTACCAAATGATGCAAAAGCATGTAAAGGATGTCTTGAAGGAAAGTTGCACAAGCTATCTTTCAAGAAGCATGAATACATCATAGTTACATTACATATTATACATTCTTGTGTTAATGGATCTATGAGGGCAGATTCTATTCAAGGATTGAGATATTTTGTTACAATTGTAGATGATTTCCATACATTTTGAAGGGTTTTTGGTCTTAATGCAAAGTCAAAAGTATTCCCAATACTTAAGACATTCTTAGCTATGGTTGAGAATGAAACTAAGTCTAAGATCCTGATTTTGAGAAGCAATAGAGGAGGGGAGTATTTGTCAAACTTGGAGAACAAAGAAGTCTCTCATCAGCTAACTATTTCATATACTCCATAATATAGTGGTGTTAGAGAGAGGAAGAATAGGACATTTGTTGAAATGATGTGTAGTATGATTTCCTCTAAGAAACTTCCTTATAAATTTTGGTTTGATGTTGTACACACAGCCAACAACATTCTTAACAAGTCTTCCACAAAAGATTTAAAGGTTATTAATCCTTATGAATCTTATTATGGAAAGAAGCCCGATGTGAATTACTTGAAATTTTTTGGAGCTTATGCTCACATTGAGAAGAATATCTGACTATGAGGGTGGGTAGACTTATATGAAGGAAAATTGGTTCATCCTTCCACATATAGGCTTGTTTGCTATGATATGGGACTACATGCATCCAATCTGAAGTATTATCCAAATAAATGATCTTTCCTAGGATCTTTGAACTCATAAATAATGACTTTGTTAGGCTTGTCAGCCCTAAACCTCTAGATGGCTTCACTAGTTTCTTGTTAACAAGGAGTTATATGCTTGCATTATCCTAAGGTATCAAGTCAGGTGTATTGATCCTTGATAAGATGGACTTACCACAAGGAGTTCCATGTTCTATTCCTTTGTTATCATGATTTAAGTCTCCTATGTCTAACTCAGGTACAATGGATCTGAATTCATCTATCCTATCAAGTAAGTTGGTCACCACATACATGGTTCCCTGCTTATCTATGTATGACCCATTTTCGAACTTGACCATGGGGTGCTCAATTTTGGAGGGCTTCTCTAGATTCCTAAGTTGAACTATGGAACTTCTTAGGCCATCCTCGCAGATGTGAGCACCTATTTGGTTGGTTTTGATGTACTCAAGTTGGGTTTTATAGGGACTCTCTAGTGTTTGTAAATAGGCAGGCCCCATGTCACCTATGGGTTTCTCCATGCTAAATGACATATCTGACTCACTAGTGTCTGAGCTCACTATGTAGGTACTCACTCAGCTATTGAGCCCATGATCTAACAGCATGATTAAGAAAAGCCTCAGATGATCTGATGCTCCGTCGATCAGATTTTTCTATGTGTCTTCCCGGCCTAAAGGGTTCATGAATTTTGATTCCTGTGTTCTATCCCTCCATAAACAATGTACACACACATTGCAATGTTTTATTATGTACTAGTTACTTCTTCTCTTTAACACCCTTATGTATTTTTCTTCTCTCCAATATACTCGTCACGATAATTTCTCATTATTTAGTTAGTTCATTTGGCATAGATTTAGGTTCTTTCCCTTATGGTTATAGTGATTTGAGATATAATATTTTCTTGTAATTGAGTTCTTTAAAGATCTTAAACTTAAGTTCTTAGCACCACCCTATGCTTAAGTAGTAGAACTACATCTTATCTTAAGCTCAATTCCACAAAGGAGGCATTGTGAATTTCCCACCTTATGACAAGGTCCTGCTATGCCCTTGGTATGCTCCTAATTGCACAGGAAACCTCCCAAGCACTAATTCCTACCCTGCTTTCTTGGGTTCCCCACATCGACTTGCTTTGGAAGTCCTACACAACTGAAATATTTTTAAAAATATGAAAATTTGGCCAGAAAAGAATAAACCCTAATTTTTTTTAATAAGACGACTATCATGATGGTGCCACCCTATCGCAATAGTTTGGGCTATCGTGATAGCCTAGGCTATCACAATGGTGTGCCTTGTCATGATGGTCTAGGCTATTGCAATGGCATGGGTTGTCACAATGTCTTGGGCTATTGCAATGGCTAAGGCTATCATGATGGCCTCGGCTATCACCATGGCCTAGGCTCTCGTGATGGTCTAGGTTGTCATGATGGTGTGGGTTTTGGTGAGGTGTGGGTTGTCGCTATGGTCTCGGCTATCACGATGGTCTGGGATGTTGCAATGGCATGGGCTATCGTGATGGTCTCGGCCATCATGATGGCATGGGCTATCAAGATGGCCTCAAAAAATCACAATGATTTAGACTATCATGATGCTCTCACCCTGTCACAATGATGCAAATGCACCTACCGTTCCTGGGAGGTGTTGAGGAGTCCTTTCCAGTGTTGTAGATGTGCACTGCTGATCGATACCTTAATGGCCTATCATGAAAGGCTGATTCTACAAAGATGAAGATGTAGAAAATTAGAGATTTTCTTACCTACACAGGCTACTAAGCTGCGTTGTGGTGTGGAATCTTGTACATCAACAATCAAATATGCACAAACGCTACTTTCTCACTCTCATTCTCTCTCACACACAAATGAATGATGGAAATGAGGTAAATGAAGGTGGATA
Source organism: Ceratopteris richardii (assembly GCA_020310875.1). Taxonomy (NCBI): domain Eukaryota; kingdom Viridiplantae; phylum Streptophyta; class Polypodiopsida; order Polypodiales; family Pteridaceae; genus Ceratopteris; species Ceratopteris richardii. The sequence continues at coordinate 194,459,747 of CM035407.1, read as the reverse complement.
TGGAGAAAATTCAAAAATTTGATGAACATGATGATGAGTGGATATGGAGGGTGGTGATATGGGAGATGATGATGAGGTAAAAGAACATAAAAACAAATGGAAAAAGATGCAAAAATTCTAACTACTTACCTTCCAACATCTATCTCATAACGCTCTTACCATCACATGTTCATTCTTGAGCACGTCCCTAGCAACATTGCAAAATTTGGTGTTGCTCTAGGCAAGGGTGGGTATCACGTCGAGGAGCTCCACCTCCATATTTGTCAACCCGTATAAATTAAAGGATGATATGAAGATTGTGAATGAGTGATGTGCACAAAGGTGAAGGTGAGAAGCATGCTAGTGCACACACACATGGAAGAGGCAATAGGAAAGATAATGGAAGGAGAATCACTTTTATCCATTACTTGTTGTACATAAGATCTCTTACAAAGCTCAAACCTCAAAACTAGCCAAGTCTAAAATCCACTCTCAAAAAACTCTCCTCAACAAGATACCCTCAAAAATGAGCTCCTAGTTCTATTCATAGTTTTTTGAGTTAAACTGATCGGTTTTACATCTAATGGCCGATCTATTTAAAAAAATATGTCCTAAGCTACTTTTGGGGTATCAAATGACGTCCAAAAAATGTGAAAATTGGCAATTACATTCTACCTAAGCTCCTTAAGCTTGAGGACCCCTCCGCTTGCACAAAATTGGGCATTACATGGAAAAATTGGGTTTTTATATGTTACACTGGATAGTGATTAATCACCATTGTTGATCATGATGATGTTGATATTTGTAGTCCAATCTTGATGTTAGAAAATTTGATGGTGCCCCTTTGGTCTCATGCCTTCACCCTTTACATGCTTCCTCTCCTTTTGTATCAAGAGTTCTTGCCAACACCAACTATGTATGATGCTTATCCATTTCCAATTACAAAACATTTTTTTGGAAATAGAAGAAAGCAAGGAAGTCTACAGCTTCTTTGATGGATTTTCATGTTACACTCAAGTAGCAATAGGTCTCGAGGATCAACACAAGATAGAATTTGCATTGAATTTTAGGAGTTTGTTCATTTATAGTAATGCCTTTTGAGCTTACAAATGCTCTAGCTACTCTGCAATGACTCATGTGCTATATGTTTAAGGAATTCTTGCCCAAGATCCTAGAAGAGTATGTTGATGATTTATGTGCATAATCAGAAAAGAGACAAGTTCATATTCCAGAACTTGAAACAAATATTTGAAAAATGGAGAACCTATTGTGTGTTTATAAACCTAAAAAAGTTTGTATTTATGGTAAGATAACATAAAATGATAGGAAACATTGTATCAAATAATGGTATTTTGACATGACGATAAGGCTTGTGGACATGCCCAAACCAAATAATTTAAAAGAAGTAAAATCTTTTATGGAGAATTGTGGATATTATAGAAGGCTCATACTTATGTATGCAATCATTTCCAAGCCACTATATGATCTAATTCACATATTTCAAATGGATAGAAGAGTGCGACAAGGCATTTGAGGAGGTAAACAAAACGTTTGTGCTATACTCCCATCCTCAAAGTGCTTTATTGGAATAAGATATTCCACATACATGTTGGTGCTTCCAATCATGATGCAGGTTGTGTATTGGCACAACCCTTTGAAGATGGAAAGATAGATTTTCCCATAGCCTATGTGTAGAAGAGGTATCAGGGACCACTATTCGAGTACTCTATCTACTCAAGGGGGATTCGTTTGTGTAGGAAGACAATTGACAATAAAGTCACAAAGATAAGAAAACCATAAGAACATACTCTCACACTAATGAAAAAGACACAATCCTTAAGGCTTATTATAATTTTAATAAGCTACAAATGAATCAATGATCATTACAAGCAACCTAGTAGCCAATCCAGGGGAAAAAAATTATTACTTAAAATCAACAGCAAAATACTCTACAAATTATAGGAAACATGCTCCAAATTTAGACACACTAATGAAGATCACTCAATCACACTATCATTCTATCTGCCACCATTGATTAGCAAAGACTTTGTATAATCACAACAAGAGTCACCTCAACACAGAGTGGGCAAAGTCGCAACAGAGTGTAGAGGGCAGCCAAGAGATAGCTTAGTTAGAGAGTACAACTCACATACAATAAACAAAGAGATTAGAATAGAGATAGGACAAAATGAGTGCAAATCCTCTCCTTATATAGATTCCACAAGCCAAATGGAGTAGAATTTCTAGTTCCAATTATCTACTCTCATGCTTTCCAAATTGAGGAAACTTGTGGTAGAAAGGGGCTAATTTTGGTACTAGTCACCAACCAATTTTAGTTCGTCCAATGAGATCTTTTGAAATCCAAAAATCCTTGCAGTGTCTTTCTTTGGAATTATCGACCTTTATAGCTCTTATTTACAAGTCTAGAAAGATTTCATCTTTCATCTATGCTGTATCAAATTGAGTGGTCCCACTGTTGCCTCAAAGTGGTCATACCCAAATTTAGGTAGAGGAGACTTCCTATTTTGGATGTGCCCAAAATGGGTAGAGGTGGTGCCCTATTTTGGTAGTTCCAAACAGAGGTGGCAAGGACATTCTATTTTGGATATGTTGCACTTTTGGACCACCCAAATCCTTTAATTGATCTTGAATCCTTATTACCATGAGTATCCTATGAATTTCATATCATACAAGAGAGTTAATTCTCCTTGGTTTAGGAAGTTCAATTCTAGAGTATCATGAGTGGAGAAGTCACCTAATGGATTCTTTCCCAAGTATCATTTCCCAAGGTGAAAAAGTCACCTTTGTACCTCTCCGAAGTCACACCAAAGCACCATAAGACAAAAATTGGCCTTCTCTGTACAGGACCATAGTTGCCTAAGCTACACGTCAATGCATTGTTACCTTGTATATGGTTGGTGGCATACTCACCTTGATGCTAAAGAGGGAGAGAAGTGGCCCTTGCTATACTTAGGTCACCCAAGTTGGTGCATATGAGGTTGCCCATAGATGGTCCACAAGTCGCCCTCAAGTCTTGGTCTTAGAGAAATTGGGTCGTCCCAAAGGAGTAGTCTCCCTCACATGGAATCGTCCACAACAAGAGTAGTTGCCCATGGCACCAAGCCACCTTTCTTGTATATCCATGCAATAAGAGTGAGGGAGCACTCTCTCAACCATCCAATTAAGCCTCCAGTTTCCTATTGTCAGAGTGCCACCTCCAAATGCTGACTCAAGCAAGTTGTACTTAATTGAGGGCCAAGGGTCACCCCCAGTGTGGCTCTCAAGTTTTTTAGCCATCTTTGGCTAGATATTTCAGCCATCTTTAGTTGGATTTATCAACTCTTTGAACATCATTTGGATGGTTTACATGGCCATAGTGAAGCACACCACTTTGACATAAAGGCATGAGTGTAACTAACACATCCTGTGAACTAATTGTTGTTTGAAATTTTCATTCAAGTAAAGAATAAGATGACTTTTTAGCAAATGTCACATCTTGAATTATCATAATTTTGTTCATCAATGTATGGTTTAATCGATCACCTTTACTCTCACTACTATGTCCAACAAATATACATTTCTTTGCCTTTTTGTTGAGTTGTTCAAAGTGGTGACTTAGCGAAGTGGTGCATAGATAGTGCAGAAGTGGCCAAGGACATGGGCGCATAGGTAATGCACAAGTAGTTTGTTCACAACGGTCTTGCAAGAAAAGTTAAATGTTGATTGCAAAAAACGTCTTTTAGAAGGGTTTTTAAGGCTTTTAAAATGTTATGGAAGGTCCAAGTGAACCGTCCCTTATGTCCACATTTTGGAGAAAGCTAAAGTGTGACAAAGTATCATCAAGGAGATGTTCCAGGTCAACAACAACCTTATTTGAAGCTTGAGTGCGAGGAGTGCATAATGGCAAGCTATTGGACAAGGTGAAGGACCGACACAAAGGTTGCCTTCACAAGTAATTGTGATGCTTTGTGTACTTGTGTGTGTACGTCTTTGGTTTGAATGTCTATGCACAGAGAACATTTTTTCTTGTTCCAGGCAAAGCTATTGTAATCTTTTATGCTAATCAAGGCACAAAGGCTTGTGGTGCAATTTTTCTTTCTTCTTCTTCTCCATTTTTCTCCTACAAACACCTAATCCCCTTTCAAGTGAAGAAAAAGTGCAAAGGTCTTGATAGTGTAATTAAAGAGGCAAGTTTTCCTTTTTCTTGGAATTTAGCTTAAGCCTAAGGAATAGGATGTGTAGCTCATGAGCGCAACCCGGTGATAAACTTTAGGATTTTCTTTCAAAACAACAAGAAGGAAATTCACTTGTAGGTCATTGAGTCCCTTTCATCCACATCATCAGTAGGAAACATGGTAGCTCAAGTAAACTTAGAAACTTTAATTTCATGATTGAATATCGAATTTCCTTCCTTTAGTGGATTAGCACATGAAGATCCTAACATATCAAGAAAGTTTTAGCCCTATGTTAAACAAGGGGGTTAATGGGGAGAGAAGATGCTTTTCTAATCCTTTTTCTAGCAACATTGGAAGGTCTAGCAAACAAATGGTTTAGCCTATTTACTGATAACAATTTTTCTACTTGGGACTTAATGAGGGATGACTTCAAAGCACAGTTCCAACAAGGAAATGTAGCAAAAAACATCATTGAAGAATTAGAGAATTTATGGCTAAGTATAGGGGAGATATTTCTGAATTCATTACCAGAGAGAAAGAACTTATGGCTAAACTATAAGATCCTCCCCATTATTTTTTTGTTAAATTAAAGTGTCTTGCTAAAAGACTTCCAATATCACACAATGCAAGATCAAGGAATTGGTGCTCCCCACAAGAACAGTTGATGAATTCGTTACCACATCAACAAGGTTAGAGAAGATTAGACACCAATATGGAATTGGATCTTCTAACCTACCATACCCCATAGAACCGAAAGACCCAGTAACACAATTGAGGAAAGAGCTTGAGAACTTAAGAAGAAATAAGCCCCACAAACAAGAAGAAAGTGCAATGATGCAACTAAGGCATTAAAGTGAAGACTTAAAAATACAAAAGGAAGAAAAGGCCCATGCAAAAGAATTGGCACAACTTCAATCGGAGTTACAAGAACTTTGACAAGACTTACAAGAACTTCATGCAGGAAGTGAATCAAAGGTGGACCATGGTGCACCATGTGTAGCAAACAGGGCCATGTGGTAACCGATTGCCCTCTTTTAAGCGTGACTTGCCAGTTATGTAGGAAGTCTGGTCATGAAGCCTAGAATTGTCACTCAATAGGAATTCTTACACAAGCATACTGGGGACAAGGAGTCATCCAACCACCACCAAATGTACTAGTTGTTACACCAATTCAAGGTAGCACCCACACCCCATGTCCTTAGGGTAATTTTGGAAATGGGCCTAGAAGGCCAATCATTTGTTTTAGGTATAGGGAGGGTGGACATTATCACAGTGTGTCCTTTGCCAAAGAATTCTCCTCCTTGCATAAATTTCCCAAAAACTAGAGACCCCTACAGCATTTGTTGTCCAAAGAACAAGGATCCACATCAATGCCTCATATTTAGATGATCTCTATGGAAGGAGTTTCATAAGAAACCATCATGCCATCACCATCTGCTAGGGTGGTACATCTAGAAGAAATTGATTCTTTTGTTATGTAGACAAGGAAAAAAGGAAAAGCCCCTCAAGAAGAAACGTGCCAAGGGTTAAGAACAAATGGATTGAACAAGGAAAAGGGTCCACTTGATGATGGGTCTACTCCAAGTGAAGAGTCCCAATCAAAAGAAGTGTTTATAAGCACAAGCAAAGCCATTGGACATGCATTCAAAAAGGCCTAAAAGGGTCTTGAGAATTTGCACATAGCCCATGTCCCTATGGAATTTGAGGCTTCAAAACTATCTAAATCCAGTAAAATGGAGGTTAGTATTTTTAATCTATTAAAGACTGATGCAAAATTCAAGTCAAAAGTTTTGCAGATCATTGATGAAGCCTTCACATCGACTCTGGTTGCAAATGCTAATGCTATGAGTGAGAGTAAAGTTATAATCTCACAGAATATGCAAAATCTATGCATGATTCTGCATGTGCAATTCAACGTTCTCACACTATCTCAAATGCAAAGCTTTGGCATGCAAGCTTTGGTCATCTAAATTTTGCTAGTTTGATATGCTTGTAGAAATCTGAAATGGTGTCCTTTCTGCCCTTACTTGAGGCACTTGGTAAGCATGTTTGTGAAGGCTATATTTTGGGCAAAATGTAGCATTCCTCCTTCCCAAAAGATGGTTTAGTATGAGCTACTCAAAACTTGCAGCTTGTTCACAATGATGTCGGGGGTCCTATGCAAACACCTTTCTTTGGGAACTATCTTTACTTCGTGAATTTTATTTATGATTTTTCCACGCATCCACGAGTGTATCCATTGAAAGCAAACTCCAAATTGTTTATGTGCTTCAGACAGCTTTTGCTTTTGGCTGAAAATCTATCAGCATGTAAAATGGGCACTCTTCATTCTGATGGGGGGGAGATACATGTCTTCTAATTTTAATGCATTTATGGCTGATCATGGGATAAAATATCAGTGTACAATGCCATATAGACCTCAAGAAAATGGATTTCCTAAAAGAAAGAACATATCTCTCATGGAGATGGCGAGGTGTATGGTCAAAAGTCAATCTTTACCACATAGCTTCTAGCTTAAGGTTGTTATGTGTGCAACATATGTACTTAATAGGTGTCCCACCAAAGCATTATAGTCTATCACTCCATATGAGGCTTGGCATGATTGCAAGCCATCTGTTTCTCATTCGTGTGCCTTTGGTTTTATGGCATATGCCTTACTGCCTAAACAACAACACAAAAAATTGGATGATAAAATAGTAAAATGTGTTTTTGTTGGGTATAGTTCTAAAAGCAAAGGCTATCATCTATATCATCCACATACTAAATAAATTTTGGTTATTCATGATGTTTTTTTGTGGAAAATGCAATTCAGCCATTACTTTCATGTACTAAGGAGACATTAGTTTGCCCCAAAGATATGTATGACACATTGCTGCCTCTTTTTACATATGGAAAATCAAGTGCTGGTCCAAATGAGGCAATTTCTTAGCCTTTATAGGTTCCACATGACGATGTAGAGCATTCCATTTCTAATGCAGATTTACATGATGCACTTATTACTGAGAGGGCTGATATAGAGGAGACAAAAATTATGCCTAAATGGCTAGTGTAGACTTTCCAAGATAGCAAATCAGATGCACCCCTATCATATTGTACTCATTGAGGCTCTCATAGTGCTTGTTTTGCATCAGATTGCTATGCAATGACTTCCTCTAGTCTTTATGATGAGAATGAGCTTATTTATTTTAATGAAGCTAAAAATTCAAAAAATTGGATGGTTGCTATGCAATCAAAATATGATGCTATTATGAAGAATGGTACTTGGTCTTTATGTAATTTGCCTCCAATCAGAAATGCCATTGGCACTAAATGGGTATACAAGCTGAAGTGTAAGCCTGATGGAACAGTTGACAAGTATAAGGCTAGGCTTGTTGCAAAATGTGCTCAAGAGAGAGGCATTGATTTTGATGAGACCTTTGCTGCAACATGTTGAATGACCACCATCCATAGCATTTGTGCACTTGTGGCTCATCATGGTTAGAATGTACATCACTTGGACATTAAAACTGCATTTTTGAATGGTGACTTATAGGAAGAAGTGTATCTATTTCAACCCTGCAGTTTTATGTAGAAAGGGCATGAAAACAAAGTGTGCAAGCCAAAAAAGGTATTATATGGTTTGAAGCAAGCACCATGTGCTTGGGATAAAAATATACATGGCTACTTGATTGCACATGATTTTGATAACACTTCAACTAAGAGCGTCTTACATGTTAAGCATGGAAGTGATGTGCTTTTGATCATTGTTATCTATGTTTTTTTTTTTATAAAGGAAGTTCGGCAATAGCCTACTCTCCCGGACTTGAATTAAATTAAGAAACAAAGGTACAAAAGAAGGGGACTAGTGCCCACGGGACCCCCCAAATCCCACAAAGCAGGGGAAGCTTGGTTGATTCCTAGGTTGCATTACAAAGAAGGTTGATCACCCTCTCGTCGCCCTCATGCGGGACCCACTTGGGTTTGAGCTTGTTGTTGATCAAAAGGAGGACTTGATGGTGCCTGAAGGGGGGGGATTTCTTACTGTTGACAATCCTTTTGCCAAGGAGGAATAGAGATTTTTCAATCGACCACTCCCTGGGGGGGTCGCCGAAGTTGAGAGCACACCGCTCTCGCCAAATTTTCCACAGGACTTCCCCTCTGATTGCGTTCCAGAGAGCCGCAGAGCATCCAATCGCTTCTCCCAAAAGGACTTGTTTCCAACTAAGCTGTTTCTGAACTCTGATTTTCAGTCCAACCATCTGCCAGATTCTGTAGGAGTTGGGGCAAGTAAGGAAGATGTGTGGGACATCTTCGATTGCGCGGTGGCAGCGTTTGCACCACGGAGGGATCCCACAAATTTTGCTTGCCTTATGGTTAGTCCAAATTCCTCGATGAAGAATTTGCCATAAGAGGACAGACTTCTTAATCTCTATAAGTGGGTGCCAGATACCCATGAATTTCATGTCCCACCGAAGCCGCGTCCAAGACAGGCACCACTTCTTGTTGAGGCTGATCTGGAGGTCAGTCGTTTCTTTGATGTTCGGGATTTTGAGTAGGCTATTTCCATTGTGCCATTTGAGACCACGCGCGTTCGGAGCATCATGTCCCATGAGAAGGCGAGTTTTGTGACGATCCCAAGCGAGGCATCTGCTTTGCAAAGTGTTCCATTCTTCGTAGGAGATGTTTATGCGAGGGTCGATATCCTCGAAGTTGATCCAACTGTTGGTGTCATGTTTCCAGAGGTGTTTCCATTTTTTGAATCCTTTGTTCCATAACTTCTTGGCATTTTGAATGTTCCACGACTCCACACTCCGGATGCCATGTATTGGAAACCAGATAGAGTCGTTTTGTCTGATTCCGGCCGCCCACTTCCAGTCCTCACTAATTCTTGTGAAGCTTTTGACTTTATTCCAGCCCTTCCAAAGAGAGCATACGAGATTGGAGCCTTTCGGGAAGACAGGTATCGGGGAGAATAGCAGGGTCAAGATGTCAAGGTTCTTCCAGTTCGGGGACCCCGTGAGGGCCAACTCATTTTTGTTTCTGAAGATCAGCTTGGCCCACGAGGCCTCCCTATTGCACCAAGCTTTAATCATCCATTTGGCTGCCAGTTTGTTAGCCATACACCCAATGTCCAGGATGCCAAGCCCCCCGCTATCTCTAGGGCTGGTGCAGATGGCCCATTTGATTTTAGGCACTCCCCTTCTGTTATGATCACCCGTCCAAAGAAAGTTTCTGCAGATGCTATTCAGTTTGGACAGGCCTTGCTCATTCGGTCTCCAGCAAGAAAGGAAATAGATGGTAGACGAGAGGAGGAACGTGTTGATAACCATCGCCCGTCCAGCGAGATTGATTTGCATGCCTCTCCAGTAATTGAGCTTGTTTTCAAGTTTGGCCAGCACCCAGTTCCATCGCTGCTCCATAGAGACGCCAAACCCCAAGGGGATTCCAAGCAGCCGAAAGATTTGGCCCTGCGGAATGATTTGACAGCCATGATCAATGAGAAGGCCAGGTTGATGTCCCACAATGGCCCTAAAGGCGGTCTTATTGTGGTTGATTTTGGATCCAGAGGCCTCACAAAAGGTATCAAGACACCTCCAGAAAGTCTCCAGGCTGGTATTATCATTGTGAACGAACGCGTTCATATCGTCGGCAAAAAGTCTCATGATGATTTGACTGTGGTCGTGAGGTAGCTGGAGGCCTTTGATATTGCCAGCCTCCACATGATGAGCCACAAGTCTGCTCAGCCCCTCAGTGGCGATGGCAAAGAGAAGGGGGGCAAGAGGGCACCCTTGTCTAATAGATCTTTTAAGATGGATCGCCTTCGAGAGTTTGCCGTTAACGTTAATTTGGGTCGTTGCGTTGCCGAGAAGGGTCGCGATCATCTTGGTGAATTTGTGACTACATCCGAGGTCTTGGAGCGATTGCAGAATATAGTCCCATTCTAGCCTATCGTAGGCTTTGTCAAAGTCGATCTTGAGGAAGACCACATCTTGATTAGACTCATTTGCAAATTGAATACCTTCCCAAATATCCATAATGGTTTCCAGGATGGACCTGCCTTTGATGAAACCTTTTTGGTCCTCACTAAGCCAAGATCTCAGGTGGCACGCAAGTCTGTTGGCAATGACTTTGGCGACGATCTTGTATCCTGTTTGGAGCATCGTAAATGGCCGCCAGTTCTCGATTCTATTTTTTTCCCCCTTCTTGTGAATCAGCTTGATAATTCCATTATTTATACAAGATTCAATTGGTCTTAATGAGAAGCATATTGCTGATTTTAATGCTGATTTGCATGCCTCTTTTGGGATTTCAGATTTGGGACATTCGCATAATTATTTGGGCATTCAGTTTATGACAGTTGATGGTGGAATAGCTCTGTGTCAAAAAAAATATATTGAAACATTATTGCAATGGTTTGGCCTTGAAGATTTCAAATCTATTGCCACTCCTATGGAAACAGGTTTACGATCGAATCTTCGTGATGCTAGAGATGAATTTGATGTTGTTCTCTATCAATAGGCTCTTGGATGCTTGATTTAGTTATGCATAACTTAGTCTGATACTCAGTTTGTTTTCTCTCAAATGAGCAGGTTACCCAAGTGTCAAGCATGGGTAGGCGGTTCAGTGCATCTTTTGCTACTTGAGTGGTACCTGGCTACTTGGATTGTTTTATCCTAAGGGGCAATCACTATCGCCAGATTTACATGCTTTTTATGGAATGTGATTAGGCTGGTTGCTATGACAGTCATGTGTCCACTAGTGGTTTTTGCTTCATGCTTGGTAGCTAAAGTATATATTGGTTGAGCAACAAGCAGCCTGTTGTGGTCACTTCTAGTTTTGAGGCTGAGTATAGGGTAGTTTTCACAATGATTGTAAGTGTGTGTGACTTAGATGTTGTTTGGCTGATTTGCGTGTTGGTCAATCTTCTACCACCACCATCTTCAATAAAAGTCAGAGCACATTGGCAGTTGTGAGAAATCTTGTGTTCCATGCTCGCACAAAGCACATTGAGGTGCATTATCATTATGTCAGGGAGAGGTTCTCTGTTGGGGAGATTAGTTTAGCATATGTGTTGTAGCTCAAGCGTAAGCACCATCTCCTTTACTTGTCAATCCGCAGAGACGTGAGGACCGGTATGAAGACCACGAGCAAGTGAAGGCACAAGTGTGTGAGTGAAAGTACACAAACATGCACACACATACACACACGCACACAAAGTAAGATCAAAGAGAGGAACAATGGAAAGCTTCGATTGCAAAAGAGTTCTCTTACAAAAGCTCTATTCTCTAACAAGCTAACCCCAAAAATGAGCTCTCTAGCTCTTTTTATAGTTTTTTTACTAGTTTTGGCCCTGTCCAGACCTAGTGTCCGGTCTAGTTAAAAATTAGGTTCCAGGGCTTATTTGAGGGCTCAAACGAAGTCTAAAAATTATGAAGATTGGTAGGATGATACTTCTAATGCTCCTCAAGCTTGAGGACTCCTCGGCTTGCACAAAATGGAGCTAGAAAAATAGAAAATGGTATTTACAATGGTTTTAGTGATGGAAATCACTATTTTTGTAGGGGATTCTTCTGAAAAGTTGACATGTACTTCTTGGAACTCCCTACTTGCTCCTTCTTCTTGTGTGTCCACCTCTTAGATGTGCTCCTATTCTTTGTCCTTGACCTTAAGCTTCAACACTCCCCCCCCTCTCGAGTCTGTCGTCCCTGACAGACCCTTGTTGTAATGGTTGTTCCAAGTAGTGCTTTGAGAGGGAGTGTCCCTTCTGTATGAACAAAAGTCGTCTGGCTACAAGATGTGGCCGGGTTGGTTGTCCGGTTCTTCATATGTCACTGCAAGCCTTTGCAAGTTGTAGTCCCATGGTATGTGCTTCTGCCTTGGATTCCAACATGACTGTGTCGTTGTGAGTCTCCATTGATGACCTCAGATCGTCCAAAGATGATGTTCATAGTAGTCATGCCAAGTACTCATAACCCATAATGGATGATGGGTAAGTGCGTGCGTGCATGGGTTGAGGAAAATATGTGCCTTGTGCACGGCTTTGTAATGTAGCCCTATGCATGCTTACTTGGAAAATGCATCGGAAGAAGTATGGTGCAAAAATTGGGGGTCGTGCTCAAGGGTATGCCGATGAAGAGGTTTCCTAAGCTATCATGGTTATGATGTTTCCAAAGTAAAGGTACTTACCATGGAGAAGGGCAATCGAGGTTCATCTCTTCGTGTTGTACACTCGGCCTTTGGGATGGAACGTTGTTGATGAATGTCCGTGTTGATGGTCCACTGATGAGATTTTGTGAGTGGCTAATCTTGTCTCCTCTTTTCAAAGCATCATTTGCCAAATACTAAGAAGTGAATTTCTTTATATTCCTTGACAAACAACATTCGATAACTACACCAAGCTTAGTTTCACATATTCTCTTTAGCTCACCATAAGCAGGAGTCTTCTCATCCAGTATACATACAAAGATTTGCAGGGTACCAGAACTACCCCTTGTAGATATCTTCTTGGATGCTCTCGTACACACAGTAGTTAAGCATCACTCAAGTTGCAGACCTTCAGGATCTTCACTCCTACCATAGTAAGAGGAAACCATAGTTGTGGATGCCATGTTCATGCGAAGTTCTTGACATCTACCAGATAAGGCATCAATTATATCATCTGCTAGCCGAGACACACTTATATGCCCGGTAATCAACAGTTCCATCTTCAACTGAGCATGACTCATTCATGTTTCATGAGCCAAACCTGGGAACAAGTTCTCGCTCACTTTTCATCTCTTTTCTCTTTCTTTTTTTTTTGGTAAAGAATGTCACAAAACAAGAAGACAAAAATTAGTATCGATAAAAATATTTGACATATGTCAATGTGCTCTTGTGCTTGGGATTCGCAAGTGTGTCTATGCACAGCCATGTAATGTGGCCCTATATTAATGCATACAGAAATGCATGACCTGAATGGTGCAAAAGACAAGGTTGTGCAAGGAGCACATGGTTGTCGCTCGTCGAGGCTTTTGATGTTATTTGCGGATGTTGATGCGATCTTTCTTGGAGGTATCCATTGGATCTCGAGATGACAACTGATCCTCCCTCCTTACAGGGATCCGTTTGAGAATGATCTGCGATTGTGTAGTGAGAAACTTTGGCCTATTCGTCCTTGGCTGGTTTCTTGACTGTTGTGTCCCTTGTGGTTTGCACTTTGGTTTTGTAGGGTCCGCTAATGCTTTTGGCTTCCAGACCCATGCCTTTGTGACTGGTCGCCTAACTTGCGTTGGAGAGGTTAGTTGGTCGACTTTTGTTCTTGGTGTATGGTTCTGACCTTTGCCTCGCCTTGGCTTCTTTGTTGAGACTTTTCGCGTATGGGAGAGCATAGGTTGTTGCAGACGTAAGAACTGCCTGGGTACCCAAATGTGTAATTGCCCTTGTTGAGCTGCAACTAATTTCTTAGGCACCCAAATTTGTCGGATACCTTGTGGTTGAGCTTGTCCGAGCTTCTTCCTTCGTCTTCTGGCCTGGTTGGCTTGCCTGGAAGGGATTTGTGGGGGAAAGGCTTGTGGTTGCTCTCCTTTGCATACCCAGATCTGCTTCATGCCCGGCACTACTTTCCTCTGGAAATCTTGTTGTCTATTTGATATAGCAGTCGTCCTGTTCTGTTGTGCTTGCCTTGTTGGTTGAGCTATAGTGGCGGCATTAGTCCTTGCACCAGAGGAGGAGTCCGCTTGTCTTTGAACTTGTTCTTCCATGATTGAGTTCTCCTGTAACATAGAGCTTTTGACACATACAACATCTTTTTTGATAAGATTAGTCTTAGGAGAACTACAAGATGTGACATCTGGATTTGTGAGCATGCCATTCTCTAGTTCTAATGTAAAGCATTGGGCCTGGACCCAAACTTGAAGAATTTGGCTTCTTAGGTTTAAGTTAACTGCATGGTCATAGATCCAATCTTGGCCCAAGACAAGTGGTTTTGTGAGGTTCTCATCTTGACTCACTAGCACTTTGACTTTCATAGGAACATCTTGAAGGTAGATGGGAAGTTCCACCTCGCCTAAACAAGGGGTTTCCACACCTCCCAATCCTATGAGATAAGCTTCTATGGGATTGATGTTCATCTGCAAGTCTTGGCAGTAGGACAGTCTAACTACACTACTTGCTGCACCTGAGTCAATCAATGCTTTCACACTCCTTGCACCCTTTCCTTGTCCTATCTCTATGGTCACAAAGGGACGTCGGTCAATGACTTGAGAAGTAATTATGGCTGAGTTTTGGCACATATCCATGTGATATTTTGGGGCTTTTGAGTTGACATCGAGGCCTAGTCGCCTTAACTTATTTTGCCTAATACGCTCTCTGGCCTCTGCTTGTGCTTCTTCCCTCACCCTTAACTCCTCGTCTTTTCGCTTCTTAGCAGTGTTGAGTCTCGTAAGCATATCCTCTGTAAGAGGTTCTTGGTATAACTTGACTCTACATCCACTAATATAGTTTGGCAAGATATCTCCTTGTAGAGTGGCCAACTGAACTGCACCGCTAGTGGAAATTCTATTAATGATCATGGGTCCGTATCCTCTTTTCTCCAACTTACGGGCATTGTATCTCCCTATCTAGAGTTGTCTAGATCACCATTTAAGCTCTACCTTGAGAGCGCATGGGTGGACAACGCCATCGTCTTTGTACTTGTTGTTAGTAGAAAATTGTTGAGATTCTCCAATATCTGTTATCTTCTCTACTACTGCTCCTGTGTTACATTGCATAACTACTGTCTTACATGGTATCAGAGTTGTAAGGTTCGAATAGTTTGAGAAGTATCACTATTTTAGCCTACTAGCAGACTAGAATATCAATAGATTATTTGAGTGATTACATGATGGCTTCATCGTCGAAAACTATTCTTGGTGCTTCAGCTAATGTTAATGCTGCACCTATTAGAATTCGTCCACCTGCATTCACTGAAGGGAAGCTGGATGGATCCAACTATACATTTTGGAAGTTCAAAATTTTTGCAATTTTGGACTCCTATGAATTACTTGACACTATCATGGGACCGATGGGATCGGATCCAGCGCCTATACCAGTTGAAGATCCAGCTAATTCAAGATTGATGATTCAACCAGATCCAGATCTTCTACGAGCTTGGAAGAGGTGGAATGTTGATGCATTATGTGCAATTGTCACTAGTGTAAGTGATTCTGTGCTTACTTTAGTTCAACATACTACTAAAGCACATGAGACTTGGGGCATATTGGCTCGACAATATGAGACCAAGAACCACACTAAGATACATAATTTAGAAAATCAGTTGGCAAATGAAAAGCATTCTGATTCTGAAAAGGCTGAAGATTTTATCAAACGGATAAAACATCTTCAAGACCAATTGGATGCAATTGGTGTTGTTATAACACAAGAAGATCTAGCTCGAAGGTGTGTACGTGTTCTTCCAGCAAAGTATGATGGATTAGTAACAGCCCTTAACACTCAGGTAAGACCAACTCCCCTCACATTTGAAGAGTTTTGTGCTATGCTTTTAGAAGAAGAGATGCAGTTGAAGAATCGGCAAAGTACAAGTGATGCTTCATTTTCGGCAAATGCAAAAGGTAAAGGCTCTTCTGATGTATCAAAGAAGAAGACAAAGAAGAAAAAGTTCACAGAAAGTTGCTTCTATTGTGAAAAGAAAGGCCATGCCATCAAGGATTGCAGAAAGAAGCAAGCTGATGAATGGAATGGGACTGTAAAATCATCGTGGAAGAACAAAGAGCCTGCAAACAACACAGAGTTGGAACTTTGGGTAGCTATTGAAGAGGTATGTTCATCTACTCAAGCTCGTGTTGATGAACCATGGATTTTAGATAGTGGAGCTTCTCGCCATATGACCAGTAAAAAGGATTGGTATAGTTCCCTAGTGCCTCTGCGGGAATCCATCAATGTAGTGGTGGGAAATAACTCCAAGTGTCCAGTCGAAGGAACTGGAACCATCTCTTTTATCACTTCTCTAGGTTTTGAGAAAAAGTTATCCGATGTTCTCTATGTACCTACACTCAAAGGAAATTTGTTGTCACTTTCTGCAATAACAAATCGTGGACTCGAAGTTCACTTCAATAAGAGTGGTGCAGAAATCATGGATTCATCAGGTAATGTTGTAGGTAAAGGCATACGACGGGATAACTTGTATGAGTTAAGTGCTTTAACTGCTACAAAAGATAAAGATGTAGGCAAGTTATGGCACCAACGATTTGGGCATCTCGGATTTGCAGTTTTGAAGGAGATGCAAAGAACAGGGGTGGTTACTCATTTGCCAGCATTTTCAGAATTGCAGGAACCTTGTGAAGCTTGTATGATGGGCAAGCAACAACGAAAGGCATTTCCAAGAGAGACCAGCAATCTATCTCAAGCTCTTCTAGAGTTGGTACATGCTGATCTTTGCGGTAAAATGTCTACACCTGCTTTAGGAGGATCTTTCTACTTTTTGTTGTTAGTCGACGATTATAGTAGAAAGATGCGGGTTTATTTCATTCGAAAGAAGGCTGATGCTTTTGAAAAATCTAAAATGTGGCATAAGTATGTAGAAAATGAATCAGGAAGGAAACTGAAGAAATTTAGAACAGATAGAGGAGGTGAATTCTTGTCAACAGAATTCAACAATTACTGTGAGGAGCATGGTGTGAAAAGGCAACTTACCACAGCTCATACACCTCAACAAAATGGTGTTGTTGAGCGCAGGAACAGGATAGTAGTTGAAATGGCTCGTTGTATGTTAAAGGCTCAAGACATGCCTGATTCATTCTGGGCAGAAGCAGTCAATACAGCAGTCTACATCCTCAATCAAAGCTACACAAAAGGCATTGAAGGGGATGACTCCTCAAGAAGCATATTCTGGTAAAAAGCCTTCAGTTTTGCATTTCAAAATTTTTGGTTGTTTCTGTTATGCACATATTCCTGATTCAACAAGATCAAAGTTGGATTCGAAAATCAAAAAGAGTGTCTTCCTAGGATATAGTGAAGAGTCTAAAGCATACAGGTTGTGGGATCCTGAGTCAAGGAAGATTTTTGTCAGCCGAGATGTGGTGTTTGATGAACGACCACACTTAGTAGAAGATAAAGGTAAATCTACTATCTCATCAAATGGAGAAATATCTCACCTTGTGCCTATCAAAAGACAGGTTAAAGTTGACGAGGAGGAAACATCTGATGGAGAAATTTCCTCAATAAAAAGCCAACCAATTGTAGCTACACGGCATAAGCCACTACCAAAGTGGGCAAAACAGCTCTTTGATGATCACAATCCACATGTAGATGTACCAGAATCATCATCGGATGGATTATGAAGATCAAATAGAATAGAGGAGCAAAGAAGAGCCTCAAAACACATTGTTAACATGGCTCTAATGGCAGATATCATGGGCTCCATAAAGGAACCTACCACCATTGAAGAAGCCCTTGATGATCCAGGTTGGAGAGCAGCAATGCAGTCGGAGTATGATAGTATACTCAAAAATGATACATGGGATCTAGTCGACTTGCCACCAAAGAAGAACGTAATAGGTACTAAATGGATTTGGAAAGCTAAGTATAAAGCAGATGGAACATTAGAAAAGTATAAGGCAAGATTAGTTGCATAGGGTTTTTCACAGATCGAAGGATTTGATGTTCAAGAAACTTTTGCGCCAACCGCACGCATGACAACTATTCGGACGGTACTTGTAGTAGCTGCACAAAAGGCTTGGCCTATTTTCCAGATGGATGTCAAATTTGCATTTTTGAATGGTCACCTCAAGGAGGAGGTATATGTATCTCAACCACCAGGTTTTGAGGTGCCCAATTCAGAAAATAAAGTTTGCAGGTTGAAGAAAGCTTTGTATGGACTTAAGCAAGCTCCACGGGCTTGGTACCAATGGATAGATAATTTTTTCAAAAATATGGGTTTTGAAAGAAGTACTTCTGATGCTAACTTGTATGGAAAGAAAAGGGATAGCAGGCTAGTTTTGTCATTGTATATGTAGATGATTTGATCAGCTTGGGAACTGAGTTTGAAATGACAGACTTAGGTCTTCTCCATTTTTGTCTGGGAATTGAAGTATGGCAAAGGAAGTATGGCATTTTCATCTCACAACAAAAATATGCCAAAGAAATTCTCAAGGCATTTGGAATGATGGACTGCAAACCAACTAGCACACCTATGGAGGTAAATCATAAGCTATCTATGGATGATAACATGCCTGATGTAGATGTTAAGAAGTATAGGAAGCTCATTGGAAGTCTTATTTTTCTGTGCAACGCTAGACCAGACATTTGCTATGCTGTTGGAGTATTAAGCAGGTTTTCCAACAAACCTAAGGAGAGTCACTGGAATGTTGGAATGCGAATTCTAAGGTACATTGCAGGAACCTTGGATTTTGGCATTTTGTATACCACACGTGATACACTTCAAGAATATTGTGATTCAGATTGGGCTAGAGATTGTGATTCTAGAAAATCAGTTTTCGGATATTGTTTCTCACTTGGTTCAGGAATATTTTCTTGGGTAAGTAGGAAGCAACCAACTCTCGCACTCTCCTCCACTGAAGCAGAGTACAAGCTTGTTTTGCTTCTTGTGAGGCAGTCTGGTTAAGGAGAATTCTTGCAGATCTAGGCTTTCCATCAAATATGGCGATTGTACTCAAGTGTGATAATCAAAGTTGTATGGCTATTGCAAAGAACCCAATATTTCATGCTCGCACCAAGCACATAGAAGTACAGTACCATTACATTCGTGAGCTAATTGAAGATGAAATTGTGGAGCTAGAATATTGCCCAACAGAGGCAAATTGTGCTGACATATTCACTAAAGCACTTGGAAGAGAGCAGCTCAATAGGCATCTTCAAGAGATGGGCATAGGACCAAGACCTACTTGATTTATCATCAGTAAACATTGAGGGGGGTGTTAGTATATGATCAATGTCTACCTCTCATGAGTGTATGCACATTTTGTAAGGCCCCCATTATGAGGAGAAGCCAAGCGTGCATTACCCAATTTATGGGAATCCCAACTTGCATGTTGGATGAAGGTTATATTGGACCATGTAAGGTATTGTAAGGAAAGGGAGTTACCAGGGTCCCCAATTGTGGGGTCCGGGGTAGCGGTGAGCAGCCCCGACTGGGAGGTCTAAGGGGGCAAGCGAGCCCCCTGGCTAGGGGGTCCCAGGGGGCCAGCGGGCCCCCTTATGGGGGTCCGGGAGCAGCACCCCCGACACGACGGTAAAGGGAATATTCCATGGAATATTCCCTCTCGGAGTCAAAAATCATTTATATTTGTTAGGTCGGTTCAACTGGTCTAAGCCGTGTATGGCAATTACGCGGGCGGTGGCTGCCCATGCTCTACCGCCCATGTATAACTGCCCACGGAAGCCCACCCATGATCCTATATATACATGACTTCTGCACTACCTGAGACATCGAGTTGAGCCAGCATACCTCTATCTTGTATTTCTCTATCTAGAGTTGTCTAGATCACCATTTAAGCTCTACCTTGAGAGCGCATGGATGGACAACGCCATCATCTTTGTACTTGTTGTTAGTAGAAAATCGTTGAGATTCTCCAATATCTGTTATCTTCTCTACTACTGCTCCTGTGTTATATTGCGTAACTATTGTCTTATACTAAATTCAAGAAGAAGTTGCCTTTTGGGAAAAACAAATTTTTTATTAAAAAGCAAAGATCACAAGGGCCTAGATTATCCACAGATCAGTTTGAGAGGGCCAAAAGAGAGAACCTGTGTTTTAGATGCATGTCTCCTAGCCATTCACAGTGGAACTGTCCACTCAAAAAGGGGGAAGAAAAGAAGAAAGGACCAGAGTCTAGTACGGCCCCTGAAAAGGGCAAAAAGGTGGTCCACATAGTGCAGACCCTTCCTATTCATGGCAGCTCTACCTGCAAGGGAGTGGAGGTGATGCACGAGGATATAGAGCACACCTATTGTTTGACTCAGTCATTGTGGTCATCATAGTTTGGAACACATGACCTAGTTAAACTGCATGGTAATGTATACGGGACCAAGGTGCGGGTCATGATAGATGACTCTGCCACTCATAATTTTATAAACTATGCTTTGGTCAAGAAATTAAAGATTCCCCAGCAGCCTAGTGCACATAAATACGTTGTATCTATGATGCAAGGGCAAGATAAAAGAATATGGGATACTATGGTATCCAATTTGGAAGTCAAGATGTAGGACTATACAGATTATATGGACTTCCAAATTATGAATATGGAGAGGACAGACCTAGTCTTAGGAAGAGAATGGCTATGGGGGTTGGGAGACACACAACGCAGTTATCAAAATAACAAACTTGAATTCGAAAAGTTTGTATTCAAGGAGAGAGAGATGTACCTAGTGCACCCCTCATTTCATCACTAGAGTTGTATAGTCTTTGTTATTCTCAGCATGTACAGGACATGTTTTTATTGTATAGTCATGATATGGAGCATTGTACAGACAGCTCATCTGATGTATATTTTCATGCTAGGAATGTAAATATGAACAGGACTTTCTACTATTCTTTTTTGCAAGAGTGTGTGGTTAAAAGTTTTAAGGATCTTATGTTTGAGTATAGAGATGTTTTTCCCACTGACTTACCTAGAGGGCTACCACCTAAGAGAGGGGACATTGACCATGCCATTGAGGTTGTTACTAACACTAACCCTATTTGTAAGCCACCTTATAGGCTTAGTGTTTCTCAGCATGAGGAGGTTGAGAGGCAATTGCACGATTATTTAGATAAGGGCTTCATTAAACCTAGTAACTCACCTTGGGCATCACCAATGCTCCTAGTTAAAAAGAAAGATGGCTCTATGAGACTATGTATAGACTATAGAGCACTTAATAAGGTAACTATCAAAAATAGGTTTACAATGCCTAGGTTGGAAGATCTATTTGATCAGTTACATCAAGCTAGGTATTTTACCAAGCTTGACCTTAGATCAGGATATCATCAGATCAAGATTAGGGTAGAAGATTTCCCTAAGACTGCATTTAGGACTAGATATGGGCACTATGAGTTTTTGGTGATGCCTTTTGGTCTCACCAATGCTCCTGCCACTTTCATGAAGCTCATGAATAGTCTTCTATGGCCTTATCTAGGACATTTTGTAGTAGACTTTCTGGATGACATTCTGATCTATAGTGCATCAGAAGAGGAGCAATTGGAACACTTGAGGAAATTATTTCAAGTGCTAAGGGAAAATTCACTCTTTGCTAAGGAATCAAAGTGTGAATTTTTCAAGAGAGAGATTAGATATCTTGGGCATATAGTCTCCCACGATGGAATCAAGATGGATCCTGAAAAAGTAAGGGCTATTATGGAATGGCCACACCCAAGGAACCTTGAAGAGTTGCTGTGATATACAGATTTCCAGTGAGGATGGAGTATCGACGGGTACTCAAGAAGGATTCAAGTGGAAGAATTACAGTGTCCATGATGGATATCTGTTATACAAAGGTAAGGTGTGTGTCCCTAGAGATATTGAGATGAGATGTCATATTTTGTATGAGTGTCATGACACACCTAGTGTGGGACACCCAGGAATTAACAAGACTTATGATCTTGTTATGAGGTAGTTTTATTGGTCTAGACTTCGTAAGGACGTCCTAGAGTATGTGCTTAAGTGCAACAAATGCTAGGTCAACAAAGCTGAGAGGTTGAGGATTGGAGGACTACTCCACCCATCATTTCTGTTCAATCTATTCCACATGAGCTTGAGAGCATACTACGCACTCGAGAGAAACGGACGAGAAGTCACTTGTATAAAGAGTGTCTAGTCAAGTGGAAAGATAGTTCAGAAGATAGTGCCTCGTGGGAGCGGGTTAGCACCCTTCAGAGACGGTTTCCCAATTTTAGATTACCTTCCCAAGAGTCTTCTTAAGGGGAAGGATATGGGGAAAGAACACGGAGATAGGACCATGTATTTCTATACATGGGGATATAGTGGGAGTGGTGGCTCTATTATTTCTCTCTTTCTATCAGACCTTCCAATACCATTTTTGAGGACAAAAATGGAACTAAGGGGAAGGAAATGTAACATGGAGTATCATAGATGAGTAGGATAAGGAGGTGAGACTCTCCCCTTATTCATATAAGTATGATACTCATATGGGTGCCAAGTGGCACTCATATCAGGAACCTTGATATTGCCCATTTTGGGTAGGTATGAGGAAGTCTCAAAGTTAGAACCATTGTGCGGCTGGGCAGAACAATCATGATTGAGTCTCTGTGAGTTTTTCGAGGCTGAGCAACTGTACACACCAAAAATGGAGGTAATCATGGGGAACTGAACCCGACAGTAAGAGGAATCGACACAACAAAGGGCATTCTTGGAGATAGACTAAGAAGCAAGAGCATGCAATACACTGTGAGAGAAACACACACTTAGACAGTGCAAAGGGAAACAAAGTGTACAAAGAGAGAGAGAGAGAGAGAGAGAGATAATGTGCAAAGAAGGTGACAGACTATGCAAAGAAAGTGTGCAAAGAGCAAATAAAGTGTGATAAAGTATCATCAAGGAGCTTTTGCAGGTCGATAGTAGAAGTGACCAAGCCTTCAACCTTATTTGAAGCCTGAATGCAAGGAGTGCATAAGAGCAAGCTACTGGACAAGGTGAAGGATCGATGCAAAGGTTGATTGCACAAGTAATGGTGATACTTTTTGTACTTGTGTTTGTACTTCTTTGGCTTAAATGGCTACACACACATAATATTTTTTCTTGTTCTAAACAAAGCTATTGTAATCTTTTATGCTAATCAAGGCACAAAGGCTTTCGATGCAGTTTGTCTTTCTTCTTCTTCTTCATTTTTCTCCTACAAACACTCAAGCCCCTTTCAACTAAAGAATCCCCCAACACTTTCCATCAAGCTTGTGATGTTGTTGTGATGGCATAAGAGCATATTCCAAATAATCAAATATACACATTTGACTAACCATTGGCATCTTTCCATTCGAAGCCTCATAAAGTGTAATGATTCTCAATGTTTTTGTAGGACAATGGTTGAACACATAGTTTGCACACATGACAGCATCCATCCAAAACTCTTTTTGAAGATGCTTTCCTTTAATCATACATCATGTCATTTCAAGAAGTCTTCTATTCTTTCACTTTGCAACACCATTTTTTTGAGGTGTATATGATATTGTACATTAGTGAATAATACCTCTTTCACAAACAAAATCATTAAACTCATGTGACATGTATTCATTGCCATGATCCATGTCAAGAGTCAAAAGCTTATTGCTACAAAAAAATTCAGCCATAGGTAAAAATATTTTAAAGTAAGATAACACCTCTTATTTTTTTCATAGGATGCCCTCAACAAGTACGGCATTTTTCATCATCAGTGAAGATAAAAAAGTATACATGCTTGCCAAAAGATAGAATCTTGATAAGACCACTTACATCACTATGAACAAGTTGCAGATTTCATATAGTATGTGTAGCACCATCTTTGGGAAACAATCATGATGCATTTTTCCAAGTATACAACCTTCACATGTGTGCTTTTCAATCGACTCAAGTATCAGTAAACAAATAACCATATCCTTATTTTGCAAGTAAATCAAACTATTGAAGTTCAAATTACTAAAAAGAGAATGCCACAATGTCATTTCAGCCATAGAAGAAGTATGAGTAAGCAAGGAATTTGAGACAACTCTCTTATATCCGAGTGTTAAAAACCATTGCATAATGCATCACAATCACCATTGCTAAAATCATGAACCATACATTAGTTATCAACAAAGTGTAAATGAAGTCCCACACTAGCAATACTAGGAACTAATATCAAGTCTTTCTTGATATTGGGTACATACAACGTATTCTTGTGAGTAACAATACCTCCATTTGCATGCGTAAGCTGAATTTCTCCATCTCCAATAACAAGATAAGAAGCATTGTTTCCACATACATATCCTCTATTGAGCGCATCTTTCAAGGGTACAAAAAATCTTTTGCATAAAGTTTTATGCTTTGAAGCACCACTATCAAAAAAGTTTCAATCTAAGCTAGCCTCATTCACAATCATACATGTACAATGTGATGGTGAATCAATGAGATGTAACAACACATGCCCAAACATCTTGAGCAACATACACGTCATCATTCTTCACATTGGATGTATTCTCAACAATTACATGTCAGATTCTTTCTTCTTTTCATTATGCTTGGCAAGCTTTCTACATTCATCAATGGTATGTCCAACCTTTCGATAATACTTTCATCTCTTCTTCTTTTGGATATCATCATCAAGAGATAAAGAGTTAGAAGAGGAAGATTGATGCATTGATTTTGATGAACCGATAGTTGAACCATACTTGCTTTTACCCTTTTGGTGTAATAGCAAGTGCTTTGTTCCCTCAAGCAAACTAGTTCCATTCACTCTTGATTGCTCTTCTTGCAAAGAAGGCACACAACCTCATTAAATGTATATATGTATGTAACCAATGATTTGGGCTCCATTACATTCACAATTCTCATTTTAGTAGTGAGAAGCTCCTTTTCCTTCAAAAGAGAGCTAGATTCCAAGGTCCTTTCATTTCATTTAACCACCAAAACGTGTCTACGATCATTCACAAACCACATATAAGCTCATATATTTGACACACATCATATTACAAATTATCCATTATGTCATTTTCATAGTTACACTTTTATATTTTAGAACTTATTCATGATATATCATAAAGATGATTATTTTAACAAAAGAGTGGATAGAGAAGAGTAAAGAGATTTTTCAATGTAGAGCAAGAAACCAAAGTGTCGGTAGAAGTGAGTTTGCACATGGGTGTTACTACATTTAGACATGTTATATTATTATAGGAAAGAACTTACAATGCATGGTAGTACACAAAAATACATATTTTCATCTTTGAATACAAATTTTTGTTGTATCGCGTCTCTCCCAAAGAAAGGAATGGATCAAATTGTTGTATGAACAATATATAAAAGGTACGAAGAAGAAAATAAAAGCATAGGAAAGGTTGCAACTATAATAATATGGAAACATTTCAATACCATCTCAATTCTCATAAAGAGTATGGAAAGGTGAAAAAAGAGTATTTCTAAGGTTGTTATATGTATCAAAAGTCTTTTTTGTATCTATGCAATGGTTACATGAAAGCTCTAGAGATAGAGGAATAATTCACAAAGTTCTAAAAATATTTGTCTAGGGTAGAAAGAGTAGAATTAAGATATTTTTGAATGAGGGAATAGATGGAATCGACAAATGAAGTGAAAGGAAAATGTTTTTCGTGGCATTGAAATTATGCACAAATATCAAAAAGAGAGTTTTCAAAGGGGAAAAATTTTTATAATAGAAATAGAAGGGCTTAGGGTATTGGAAAGTCCATGGAGTTTCAAAAGTCACAACAAAAATATATATATATATATTGCCGAAATTGTTAAGAATGGGTGAATGTAAGGGTTTTCAAATAGAAACTTATTACAATGGAGTTGGCTCGATAAAAAGGGGCACCTAATTGATTCGTGATCTGCTTCTAAGGCTTCTTTGTCTCATCAACTAAAAGAGTACTTAGAAACACTTACAAATAATGGGAAGTGTTTTAATACCTTAAATAATCTCAAATGACTAAGAGGTGATTCGAAACATATTTCAAATAATGTCAACTGCTCTAAGCTAAATACAAGTGTGGAATTATTTGACCTATGGTGGTGAGTTTTCCTATAACTTTTTGTTATTGAAAAATCCTATTCTTTGTAGGCTTAGAATTTCGATCAATAGCTTTTGTATCTAAGAATATTTATTTAAAATGCCTTCAATCTTTTTGCTATAAGAATAAACTTTTTATCTATGATAAGCAATAATAGTTTAACCCTTGCTAAACCTTAATTTTAACCCATAAAAATTAAATAAAGTCAAATTCAAGGTAAGAGAACTTGAGTTAAAACAAATTAACATAATGTAATAATGGATCAAGAATTAAGATTTTTTACCTTTGAAAGTGAGATGTTTTATCAAAAATAACTAGAAAAGTAGTAAACATATGAAATATTAAGAGAATGAGCTCTGAAATTTATGGGGATAATAGGAAAATACTTGTCTTAGACCGACATAGTCATATACAATTTATTGAAATGTTCATGTCCTAATAACCACTATGATAAATTATTTAAATATTTTTTATCCTATATGGATCCTTCAAGTTATGCCAAACACATTCATGGCATGAGACTTATCATGGTTGGAAAAATATATGCATTGTAATTGTCTCAAATTGAGTACATATCCAAATTACTTTATCAACTAAACATGCATAGTGCAAACTCATTGAGTTCATTGTGAATAACGACCTCTCAAGATACAATGAAGGAAAACTTATAAGTAAACATATCAATATAATTTTGGAATTCTATGCATGTCATGGTGGCCAAAAGACCAAGCATTGCATTCATAGAGGCACTTGTTAGCAAGTTCATATCAAATTCGAGTTAAAAACATTGAGAGATGGTCCAAATGATCTTATAATATGTGATTAGGCCTCAGAAAATGTTCTATTCTTGCTATAAGTGATGCATCCCTCCTTTGATGCACATACTTTTGTTATGCTAGTGGTTCAAACAAGAAGTTATCCATTTCAAGGTACATGTTTCACTTTGTTGATATTTCATGAAGATCTATCTTCAAAAATTTTACGTTGTTTTTTCCGTTCTATATATCATGGCATATGTGTATAGCTCAATATGTACATAGTTTACTCAATTAACATTGCATTGGCTCACACTTCAGTTTATAATGTAAAAGATCAAATACATTAAATTAAAGCATCAAAGTATTTAAGATTAGTTACCCACTACGTGGATTATTATTATGAATTTTCATTGTTCTCATGAATTTTCACACCAGTGGTGACATTAGAGTTGTCATATGAATGGTCTCACAAAGATTAGCATGTAGTTGTTTGCCTTCTCATATTGGAATACGAAAAATGTATGCTCAAAAGCAATGTTGCATAGTTTCAACATAGTCCTTTCAAGAAGACCTAAAGCTTTCTCTTGGAATCCATCTTTCAACTACAACTTTCTACGAGTTTGATCTCAAGTCAAATCTTTTCAACTTAACCCTAGTGTTAAATAGGAACTAGGAAGTCTTGCCTCACTATTAGATATGACCCAAGTTATAATAGGAAAAGAAGAAAGATGTGTCTATCGTTGCTTTCAAACATACCTCGTTGATCAGCATGAATCAAGTGGTGATTCCACCATTAGTCCCAATTTCTTGATCATCAACCCTAACATGGTACCAACTTGTGTGTTTGTGCTACAAGTTTGTTTGACATGGTACCAACTTGTATGTTTGTGCTAGAAGTTTGTTTGTTAGACCAAGCCGTGTCTTGCAACTCCACATTTGTGGTGCAATCAATTCGTTTTTCATTTGACTTTGTGTAATCCACTCTCAATTCCTTGAGCTTTGGGATATGCAATCATTTGAGCACTCTTTCTTCGTTATGGTGTCATTAATTGGTTTATAGCTTGATTCTCCCATGAATTATGGTTTAATTTTCAATTAATCTACTCGGTTCCTTTGAGATATGATATGATTTCGTAAGTAAAGGCACTTAAAATGCTTGATTTTGCATCAAAGAACCATTTGTGGTTTGATGGGCCTTTTGCACTAGGCACATTTTGTTCTTTCAAATTATTCATATCCATATTCAAAACGATTTTCTCTATTTAAATTCCTAGGATTGGTCCATTCTTGCTCACTTTCTTTTTCCTTGTCCAAGATCTATCAAACTTGATTTTACAGATGGCTACCAAACAATGTATCTTTGGTTACAGTAGCCAAACAATGTATCTTTGGTTACACTTTCAATTCTATGGATCCAAAACTTGTTCATAGGACTCTACTTTTTTTTAGGATCATTCTCTCTGTAGATCAAGCTGGAGTTGATTATTTTTATTCTAAAGCTTTTTCAAGCTGGGGTTGATTATCTTTATTCTAGAGTTTCTTTGCTGTCTATTGGTATTTTCAATCATTGAAAGTGGCAACTTTTTGCCTTTTAGCAAAATTATGCCACCGCAATCGATATTGTGCAAATTGCAAGATGTCGTATAAATCACCTGTTCACATTATTCCAGTTAAGAAATGTCACCCCTTCCATGATTAGAGCTTGATACGCCTCAAATCTTGCATCTAACTGCTTTGAGAAACCAAGTCTCCTGTACGGCACTGGCCATTACCTTACATCTTTGTTCTTTCTGCTCACTTCTAAACGTTCAACGTTGCTTGTTGCACACCTTGTTGAATCCTCTCTCTAGTTGGTCTCCCAAACTTCTCTCTCTCTCTCGAATTTCCCTCCATCTTTCTCCATCTACAGACCTTGAGTCCATATTTTTTCGATTCTCCTTTTCCCTTTATACTCTCCATGTTCTACACTTGGGAGAGCTCTTGGAACCTCTTTAACTCATCTCCTCCATGCTTTCTCTTTAACCATCCTCCTGCCATGTCCTACACTATCAAAAGCACTCTCGGGAGCCTTTGCTCATTCCACTCTCATCTTGTTGCTTTCTAGCCTTCACCCCTGTGATCACCTGGAGGTGTTTTCATTTCTTAATCAAAGAGATCTCAGTGGATCAGTGAAATGATCTTGAGGGGCATTGAGTCTTTTGGAAGGTCATTAGGGCAGTTCCAAGTCAAACAAAGCTTACCACAACCACCATTATAATATGCATCCACTCTTTTAAAGGAGTACCATTCAATAATTTCCCACATTGCTCTTCATTTGAAACATGTCCCTCAAGGTAACTAGGACCCTTGTCCTTGAGCTTCCCTCACAGCTGCTACTGCATCTACGATGTAGATGAGCATTGCATATCCACAAAAACAAATTGGACTTGAGTCTTATATATTGTCGGTTGTATTGCATATAAGTAATCAAAAACAGAAAAGTGGACTCAGGTTAATGGTAGTAGCTCTGTCCTTGGGCTTCATTCATCGCAATGTGGAGCATCAAATACTGAAGCGTTGATGGACATTGAATCCTTGAGGAGATAGTTGGGTTGTCCTAGAACAGACACAGTAACTCCCCATGAATTGGATGCTTTCTAAGCACATTCTTTATGATTCACCCATATCTGATTCTTGTTATGAGCACCTTTTTGCCCTCAAACACACCGCTAATCAGTACATGACTAATCTCACTGACTTTTGTCCCAAGCTGGACAACGCACTCTTGGGTTGCAGCTACACCCATTCCGCAAGTCTCCCCCATGTTCTTCTAATGATTAAGAGGATACGAGTCTAAGATGCTGACAAAGAACAAGAGACTTTGAAATCGATTGCTTCATCACTTCATAGATATAGACAGAATAACAGGTAAATGCTGAAACTGGGAGATGTGGACAGCTTTCCTGCTTCTAAAGGAGGGTTCCAGCTATTAAAACAATATTGTTGATGCACCACAGGACTAAAGATAACAAGATCAGTCGGATATGAAGACAGTTTCCTTGCTTCTAAAGGAGGGCTTCCAGATATCAAAACACCAAGAACAAACTCATCTATGCAAATACATTCTAAGAAACCAAGAATCGCATATAGGTGAAAGCAGTTCTTGTCGACAAGAGGAACTAAAACTAAAAGAGGCATACCCCTCTATTTGAGCATCATCAGAGTATTTCCAACAAGAACCAATGTCCAACTTGAAGGCATCCCAAAAGCAAATATAGGTGAATAGAGAAATCCTTAATGTCCTCTCTAAGTTTCAGGATTGGTCAAGGACCTTTTGTATACAAATGAAACAATGGATGGAAACTCACAGGTCCCTGATCAGACATTTTTCCAGTTCGTAATAGACATGAGGCTCCATTTCCAAACCAGAGGAACGAGATTCTAAGAACATTAACAACAGTTAACCCACCGAACTGATGGGACATTTTTGTTAATCAACTGAACAAGGCATCACAGAAAATTTTCTTACCATAAAAAAACATGGATGCCCTTCCAAGTCACTCAAACAGAATATGATCTGCAATACAGATGTACAGTGGGCATATGTTGAGGTCCACTTTTCAGCAAGAAAACCTCGTACCAATATAAAATGACAGGAACAGTTCTTCCATCAGGGAAAATGTCATACAAGGAAATAATTGCTAGTCTGCTAGAGTTCATTAGCAGTCTTTACAGAGGTCAACATCTTTCCACACTTACAATTTTCTGCTGATAAAAGGAAAGAGCTTAACACACACACACACACACACACACGTATACTGTTCTCCAAAAACTTCCTGTGCTAAACACACTCCATTCCATGATGTAGTTCGGTGAATGTATCTTGTAATGTAATTCACTTCCAACAGATTCTTGTAAAAAAACAAGACTTACTGCATAATAGTAGTGCTAAAAGGAAAACCACATTACTATGGGTTTGGGAAACAAATTCAGCCCAAACTGATACTGGTTACCAGTCAACATACATACAATGCATGGGAAATCAATACCCTGACTGAGAAACATGAAAAACTGTAAACAAAGAAATATACATGCTTACAGTGGTTGAAAAGCATGAGAAAAGCAACAGCCTTCACCCATAGAGTGTGAGAGTTGTTCGCATAAACACTTTACAAGTATATAACATGTGTACGCATTCAGCAAGCGTTAGTGATATTGTAGTAGTTCATCCAGCTTCATGTGGCCTGAGCGATCAACTCAAAATTGGCATGAAGTTCCAAGCCTCTGTCTGTGACTTGCCTTCTGGCTGCACTTCATTGCCAATGCCTTCTCCAGGAGCTCTTCAAAAACAGTCATGAAGAGCATCCACTCTTCATAACTCATCTCCCCTAAAGAAAACTGACTTTGAGTTTTGTTATTGCATGGATTGCCCTGCAACTTGGGTGCAGGTGTAAGAGGCACACCCTTAGATGCATCCGGTCTACCATAATGATCTGGGTGAACCCCATACCGCTGCTTGTGATGGCTCAAACTAGCACTCCTATATGGCATAATCCTAGGTGATCTGTCAGCAACGCTCCCTAAAGCACTGTTTTCATATATGGGAGTTTCTGAGACAGGCTTACTTAACTTCTTTTCCGGTGAATAGTATAATGGCTTTCTCCGTGGGCTCTTCATGAGATGGGCCTGACCAACAAACCTGGGACTAGTAATTTTGGAGGGATTAACCACTTTCTTTGGGGTCCCAAGCTTTTTATTAAATACCACATTGCTACAAGGGACTGACTCATTTTCAGGCAACACAAGGGACTTCAATGATCTCTCCAGAAGCGAATTCTGCTCTTGGGAGGAGGTTTTACAAAAATCAATTTTTGGTGTGAATGACCAATGCTTCTTATCAGGTAGAGTCAAAATTGGAACGGTAAGATCTTCTCTAGAATCCAGTTCATCACCTTCATCATTCTCAAGCAGTTCAAATTCAAACTGTTCAAAAAGCTCTTCGTTTCCTTCACCCAAAGAAAGATCAGATAATGAATCATTATCATCATCTGCACCTGACAACTCACTTTTCGCCTGAATACAGAGCAGCTCGAGCTCACTCCTCTCCTCAATCTGATCCCTTGTCATCATCTCTCCAATTTCAGCCAAACATAAGCCAGCTTCAGCAGCTTTCTTTAGAACCGTTGTTGATAGTATAAGCATCCTATGGCATGATTCTCTCAGCATGGGTAAGTGTGCACGCAGCATATCTGCATCCTTCATGGCATCCAGCTTACTTATATACTCAAGTTCTTCCTCTGTAAATGGCACTGAGGCTTGGGGCCAGTGCAACCACTCAAAATATGTATCCTCTAATGCTTCAGGCAAACAGAGACCATGATCAATGGGAATAAGCTCTAGGGTGTCCGTCACATAAAGATTAGAGTGCCCCCAAGTTACTTGATTGTCCAGAGCCTTGGATCTTTTAATAAGAATATTGCCTGCATGTCTATCTGTATTGAATATTCTGACATCCAGAATTCCTATGCGGTGCACTGAGGAAACAGAGAAGCGAGAAGTACCATGATCACTGGCATCATAATCATGTGGCACAAACTGCTGACATGATGCTAGTTTGGCAACTGCAGAAGGTTTACTAGATCCTTTATGGACATCCACGTCTGAGTTGACATGAAAAATAGGATGAGAGACCTTTACCAACACTGTTGATGGAACTCTTGCAAAATTGTCATGATCTAAAAGATAAGCAGCTACCTCCCTAACACCAGTTTCCCCAACTCTCACTGCCCGTTTCAACCCTGGCTGCCCTAATGTCTTGCCTACAAATCCTTTAGGATTGTTAGGAGCAAACGGCTCTTCATCTGTAGGCTTCACAACAGCCACACTTTCACCCCTGCAATTCCTAAAATAATATGCTCCCCCCAGCCCACCACTAGCTGCTATTGGCTCAACTCCACACTCCAAAGCCTTTACAACCTCCTTGATTATTTGTTTCATTTGAAGGCAACATCCCAAACCTCCAACCACTTCAAAAGGGTGCCCAGAATCCATTTGTACATGTGTATCTGGTGGAAGGAAAAAGCATGGAGTTGAGAAACTTCGCTGCATCTCCCGAGTGAGAAGTAAGGCAGAATCATTCCTCAATGCACTTAAGTCACTCTTCAGGACAGTACTTCCAAAAACAAGATTTGTTTGTTCTGTTGGTACATTGAGAATAGTCTGCATTTTTTTCTTCACTGTCTGTGCATTGTCAGTCTGATCAAGATCAATGCCCAAAACCCTTCCAGTTTCTGTCTGCACAAAGATTCTTTTACTCACAGATGGCTGAGTGCATATACTTCCTGAGCCTGTTCTCCCACTACCTCTTACCCCATCGGGTACCGGGAGCGGGAAACGTGTCTTGACTGGACTATCCACATTTGATGGCATCACTGAAAATGCAATGTTTTTGTTGATATATCTATTGGTATGATAATAAACACTTCAAACGTCCAGCATTACATAGTACACCTGCAATTTATGGACACACAAATGCCAACAAGTTAGAGATAGAGTTCCTTTTGTTCTTCAACACTTGCCTGGTCCTCACATATTCTAGAAGAAACTACTTAGCCCTTGATTTCACGGCCAGGACTGCATGACTCGTAAGACATGTATATAGCTGTGAAGAAAATAAGAGGCATAGCATAAAAGTAGTATTGTGAATAAAGGTAATCATCTCCGTCAATTAAACAAACAAGTAAGATCATAAATAAAAGTAATGAGTCTCAGATCGATTAGACATGTGTGTGTTATTCTAGAAGAAAGTACTTAGACCTCGGTTTCAGGGCCAGGACTCCATGATTCGTGAAACATGTATATAACTGAAGAAAATAACAGGCATAGCATAAAAGTAGTATTGTGAATAAAGGTAATCATCTCCGTCAATTAAACAAACAAGTAGGATCATTAATAAAAGTAATGAGTCTCAGATCGATTAGACACATGTGTTCTTTGCTTACATTTTCCATCATTTAAATACATTTTCCCCACCCCCAACAAAATAGAAAGGGTCAAATCACTCAATGAAACATGATATACAAGTCCGATAATAGATCCCTCCACGTTCAGGATTCAGGATGCCTTTAAGTTACAAAATGGGTGTGTAGATAGTCCTAGATTTGTAGGCAGCAAAGAGTCGGGAGGTATAGAGAACAAAGGTAGGGACAAGTGGGTTTCCCAGTCCCTAAAAGAGTTTCTAAGGCCAGGGAACAAATGCAACTCAGATTTAAATGAAATTCCAACATCAGGAAACAAATCAGAACAATCAATCAGCTGTAACATTATCTTTTGACATGGGAAGAGATTTATTCTTCCAGACTCCAGATCAGCAAGTGCATGGATCTCATATAAGCGCAAGAATACTCTCTTGCGAGAGAAGAAACCAAAACCTGCAATAATCTCCCTAGATGAAGAAAAAACAGCATCTCGATATTTCAACGTGACTGATGAAATGAAATAAGTGTTTCAAAATGTGTTTTACAAGATAGTACCAAACACATGCAAGTCAGGCAAATATGCATAAAAAATGCATACAGTGGGGATATATTTGTCAGAAACTGATTAAAAAACACATCAGAATTGCATCCCATTCGCCACATAGAATTTTCTGATCCTTAGTAGATACCATGTACTTAGATCCATTTCACCATTCACACTAAGAGGCATTTTACCATACTCACCTTCGGTGATAAGTAATAGAGCTTGATATTTCACTTTACCAGATATTTCAATGAGGAGCGTGTTCAATTCTTTACATACACTTTCTGATCGTTAATAGATGCCATTTACATATATACTTATTAGCATCATTTCGCCTTTGCGAATCAATCACAAAACTTAATATTTCAGTTCAGCAAAAACTTCAAATGGACTCCCCTAAAATCATGTCATTGCATATGCTCAAAAGTCATTTCATCACTTACCTTTGCTAATCAGTAACGGAGCTTGAAATTTCACTTCAACGAAAACTCGCAGACTCCCCCAAAGCCATAACTCCAGGACCTGGGAGCTATTGTTTATGTACACAGATGGCCATTTTCTTGCTCATATGCAACTTAAAACGCCATGTCCATAAGCAGGTATCGAAGTACTCAAGTCTTTGGTACTCCTATTGTTGCAAAGATCTACAACTCAAGATTCACGGCAGTTTGCTCTTGGCGATCCAGCACCATAAGTATCAGAAAGTGGATATCAGACAGCTCATAGAAACAGATCCCTGCTCCATTCGAGGCGAGACATCAAGATCGCGCGTAGAATAGATTAATAGAGATCCAGTTATACCGAAAATGAAAAAGTGCTTACAGCAGGTTGCCACGTAATTAGTTCTTGAAGTAAAACACATGAAGGGCGTATAGAACTTCCGTATTAATTAGACAACTGTCAACCCGTTTACAATCCAGCCATTAGATCGACAGCAGCTGACACCATTCCTACGAGCTCTACCTTAAGCCAATAACTGGCCAAGAGAGAGCCCGAACATTCCAGCAGCCGACAATATCAGCCCATAAAGTAAAATCAAAGCTTTATAAACTGTGATTATTTTAACTCAAGCTTTCATAGTTTTTACGTAGATTGCACTGTGACAACCGCAAAGATCAGTCCTCTCACGGGCCGCAAAGTAACCTCAAATCGGAGATGGAGCGGAGAGCAGGTATAAAGATCTACGTTTGCCAGTCTGCGAGGAAACGCGTAGCATACAACTCAATTGTACCCTAACATTGTATAAACCTTTGAAATCGTGAAATCCCCGTTGCACAATTCGCGACCCTGGAGATGAATCAGCACACGATAAAATGAAAATCCAATGATTCAGATCACGATTGATTCAATCGCAGAGAGGACCAGGCTCTGCCGCTGAAATTGAGTAGAAGGAAGCCAATGCTTCTAATACGGTACTCTCTGATCTGCAGATCGAAGCGGATATGGAAGGGCAACGTTCACACTACAACACACGAACCCAAAGACTGAGGCAGAAATAGTGGGCATGACAGGGTCTACAAGCTATCGGGACTGCTGAAGTGAGAGCTCACGATCGGAATCTTCTGCATGCAGGAAACTCCGAGAAACGAAAACAGGGGAAGCGAAGCTTGACAGAGGTGTAAGAGAGAGAAAACGAGCTGAAAAGTAAGACTTTGTAGCAGGGATGTAGTGAGAGGATATCAGATAGACTCGAATGGGCCCAAAATCTGCAGTTGAGAGAGAATGAGAAGATCCAGCCTTCCGCCCTGACCGGCGGAGAGGGCACACGGCATACCAATCGTCGAATCTCGGCTTCACCTAGTTCAGGGAACCGATCACCCTAATTTTTAAGGCGAGTTCACACGATGAAGACAACTATAGATGTTTCTCTTTCATCATAAGCATATTTGAAGAGTGGTGGGCACTGGGATCAGACCAGCACTAATACAGGGATCTCATCAGAACTCAGCAAGTAAGCATGCTTGGGCCCAAAGGGTCAGATGGGTGACCTTTTGGGCGTGATAAATACATTGAATTTATACTTGAAAAAAATTCAAGGGTTGTCCCAGGTCGTTAAGGTAGTTGGTTGGGCCTCTCGCCTCTTGAGGCGGGGGCGAGGGTTCAATTTCTGCCGGCCACATGTAAGGGACATGTATACCCTATGTATACCCTGAAATGATGAAGCATATGGCTGATGTGCCATCGTTTGACTAGCCCTGCGGTAGTTGTGATCGCCGTTCAACCCAGTCTTGTAAACCTCTGTTTTTGTGGGATAAGGGGGGGTCTCATGGGTACTATGCCCTTCCTTGTACAGTTGCAATTTCAAAGTTAAAGTCCGGGAAAGTAGGCCTCGGCCGAACCTCCATTTAAAAAAAAATTAAAATTAAAATTAAAAAAAAAATTAAAAAAAAAATTCAAGGGTTCCATATCAATGTTAAATCATGAAAGTGAAAGATAAAGAGGATTTGTGTGAGTTATTTTTCAAATTTCGAGCTTAACGAAAAAGTAAGTGAAAAACAAAATTCTCGTGTGTGTGTGTGTATATATATATATATATATATATATATATATATATATATATATATATATATATATATATATATATATATATATATATATGAAAAATATGATAGAAGAGTCTAGTTTGGTTCACGCTAGATATATATGATAGAAGAGTCTAGTTTGGTTCACGCTAGATAGTTGAACATATTGTGTGTCTTTGTGATCCAATGATTATTCACGCTAGAGTTATTTGGTGTTGGGTGTTCAAAATAGGCAATGGAACATACTTTCCAAGGTTGCCATATCATTGAACAGAATTTGGATTTTTGTTTTTAGGATGGTTTCGCATGACATGAGAACCAAAATGACATCAGCTCCATTCGGAAATGGGGAAAAACAAATAGTGGCGTCACCTTCCTATTCGCACTCAAGAGTGTAACAATGGTAGATGTATCGAGTGCCACGGCCTTGAGTGAATACATGAGGGATGGAAGAAACAACAAAGAAATCAAAGAAAATCATAATAGTATCTTTGGGAAACAAATTACTTATTAATGCTATCAGTTATGTGCTTTCACGTGTGAGCTTGTTTCTTATGCGTTGTCAAGAACGGTGGGGGGAGAAGCCGGTTATTGATATATTTTTATAGTGATGTGTGTGAAGACAATTAGGAACACTGAGGCACTTTCTTCCTTTTTAAGAGGTTTTTTCCTTGGCTTGTATATATGCCTATAACCCTAACGGGTCATTTATCTTTGCACATTCACTTGGTAATACATTTTATGTTATGTTGTTCTCTAAGCTTTTCCTTCTTCCTTGTATTGTTTGTGTGCTTCAACAGACCTCAAACTTCAACAATTCAAACCAAAGCAGGTTGTCGCTTCATCTAGGGTGTCATCGTCACCCCTCTAGTCACAATCTCATAATCGATGAAAAATGGTGAGCGTACTCGAAGCAATTAAGAGTTCAAAATGGCTTAGCCCTATTGCATTGAAATTTTTGCTTTGAGCTCAGTTCAGCCTCCAAATGCACTATCACAATGACTATGCATGCAATTTCATCCTTTTGTGACAAACGTATATACAGGTTTTGATTCGCCAACACAAGCACCTCAAAATCTGCTATAGATTTAGCAGAGAGCTTAACAAGGTGTTTCTGTTCAATTTTTTGAGATATAGTCAATTTTCTCCATCATGATATTTAGTCACTAGCCATGGTTGAAAGCAATGATGTATTTTGTATGTTGGATATTCAGGATAAGTTGGATGGTACTAATTACCCATTGTGGGCATATGTGATGCGTCATGTATTGGTAGCAAAGGGGTTGTGGAATATTCTGTAGGGTATTGAAAAACCTCCTACTACACCTACAAATACAGTTATTGAAGTGATGCAAATGGTGTTGAAGATGATGATCTTCAATTTCTTGGTTGTGTTGCAGCTCCTATTGCATGTAATACATAGCAACTTTGATAGGATGGTAGAGATGAAGAGGCACGTCCATTGATAGCCTTGTCTATCAAACATGCCATTATCCCTCATATTCACTCTTGCAAGTCAACAAAAGATGCTTGGGATACTCTTATAACATTATACCAATCAAGAAATGAAGCTTATCTTGCTTACCTCTGAAAACAATTGGAGAGTAAGCATATGAATAAAGCAGATTCTATGGACTACTTTTTTACAATGATCAAAGATTTGGAGCAATTGATTTCTACTGATGAAATATTACCATATAGTTTCACTTGTCCAGACTATTCTTAATAGTCTTCTAGATTCATATCAGAGCTTTGCTTCTACTCTTTTATTGATGATGAAAGGAAATCCAAATGCCTTAACATTTAAAGAGTTAGTCTCTATTTTATTGTAGGAAGATCAATCTAAGTAGAACATGTCAACTATGTGTGTTACAGATCAAGAGTTTGTTGATATATTTAGGTAGTGATGTGTGAGAACACTCTAGGACTATTGGGGCACTTTTTTCCCTCTTTAGGAGGTTTTTTTCCCCTTGGCTTGTACATATGCCTATTGCCCTAACGGGCTACTTATCTTTGTACATTCTAGTGGTAATACATTTATTATTGAGTGTTGTGCTCCAAGCTTCTTCTTCTTCCTTGTGTTGTTCGCATGCTTCCGCACATGTCTAACTCCAACAATTGGTTTTCAAAGCAGGTCACCGCTTCATCTAGGGCATTGTCTACACCTCTCCGGTTGTAGTCTCAGAATCGCACGAAATTTGGTAAGCATACTTAGGCTGGTTTAGAGATCAAAATTGCTTCGGTGCCGAAATCGCAATCTGAGCTCGTTTCAGCCTTCGAACGCAATATCACAGTGCTTGTGCAGGCTATTTCATCTTTTTGTGTCAAAGGTATTACCAGTTTCGGTTTGCAAGTATAAGCATCTCGAAGTCTGCTACAGGTTTAGCAGAATTCGTCTGGGCAGATCTGTTCAACTTTTTGAGATACAGTCAATTTTCTACATCAAGGTATTTTAGTCACTAGCCATGGCTGAAAGGAGTGATGTATTCTGTATGTTGGTTGTTGATGATAAGTTGGATGGTACCAACTACCCATTATGGGCTTATATGATGTGACATGTATTGGTTGCAAAAGGACTCTCGAACATTGTGCAGGGTGTTGAAAAATGTCCTATCACACATGCACGCCTGCGTAGCCTAGTGGCTGACGCCTTGAAGCTGTAGGAGGATGTCCTGAGTTCAAGTCCTGGCTGGACACGTCCATGAGTCTTTCATGAGGGGTGCCTCTACCTTAATTAAGAGGTTGTATTTCCAATTCATTGTTCTCTCAAAAAAAAAATATTGATTCTTACTTCACAATAGTATGTATAAGTGTATGTGCATATGATCAGGAATTTAAAATATATTGTGATTGTTTGACTCAATATTGATTCGTATTTCACAATAGTATGTGTAAGTATATGTATGTGTAAACGTATATGTGATAGTCTTCATAAAGCAATTTGCAAGCACTATGGGAAAGGAAAAAGAATGGTCATATGTGATTGTTCATCAAGAGGGTAAAACAGTATCCACAATATAATGCAAATGTTGTGGGCATCGTTATGTAGGAAATGCAACTCGAATAAAAGAGCATCTTTTTAGTATAGGTAATAATGTGGCAGGATGCTCTAATCTAGATGGTGATATATGGGTACATTTTGCAAGTTATGCAAATAAATGTAAATCTCAAGGTATCACATCAAAAAGATTCAAAAGCATGAGTAGTTCAGAACACTTTCGAAGTAGCCCAAGTGTAGAGCAAGAACGAGTAGACGCATCGATGACAATAGACGATCATCAGGATATTTCTACTCAAGTCTCTTAAACTGTTTTTGAGAATAACCCAGATACATGTACTCCATTTTCTCCAACTGCATCAAAAAAGAGTGGAGTTGGTGAATGTAGTAAAAATGGTAGATCTAATACTGTGTCACCATGCTTTGTCCATAATAAATCATAAAATACTATACATGTAGCTTTTGAAAAGCTAAAGGCATTACTTGGGTTCCATGAGCAACTCATACATTAAATTTATTATTGAAAGATATAGGTAGATTATCTTTCATTAAACAAAGCTTATTAAATGCAAATCATGTGGTCAAATTTATTAGAGAGCATCAATTTTCATATTCGCTCTTTCGATCAAAATCTCCCAATAAAGCACTTCTGATTTTGTGCCACACGATTTGCAACTGCTTACATTGTGCTCAGTGGATTATTGGAAGTTAAGCCACCTCTTGTAGAAATGATTGTTGATCGAAGATGGGAGGCATGGCTAGAGAAGTATCCTTCTTATCGAGTTGCAACATCCAAATGTATGTGTCTAATACACTTAAGCGATTTCTTCATTCAAAACAAAGAAATCGCTTAAGTGTATCACATGCTAATGATTTGGTATATATGTTTTGTAATATGCATTTGTTACATGCTCCAACCAAGATAGCTTCTACAGCAGCACAACAAACTTTTGGAGAATTTCAAACTCGTGAAAGTTTAACAAATGATTCATGGAGTGATCATGATTTAGATGTAGATCACATGATGGTTTAGACATGGAAGAAATAGATGACATGGTACCTGTCATAGATGATGATATTCAAAATGAAGAAAATGATGTACTATGAATACTATGATTATATTCAATTGCAAAATCGATGGTTTTATGATAGTCATGTCTTTGATTACAAAAAAAGTTTGCCTATTCAATGTTTTCTTGATTCAATAACTCATCTGTAGTAAAGTGATCAAAAGTTGATGATGCCTCTGAGAGTCTTCCATATTTGCTCTCATATGCATCCACAAAAATTTGTTAATTTTTCACTTGATTTTCTAGATCATCAATCCTCTTTTGTTGATCATCTATTGTTCTTCATAATGCAGGAATTGTTAATCCTTCATTGTATAATTCTGCCCCTTGTGATGACAAATCATGTATAAGGTTATGTTCTTTAGTTAGCAAAATGTAGGGCCGCTTTCGAGGAAGAGGGCCTTCGTTTCCTTGATTACGAAATTCTGCTCGATTTTGAGGACAACCCAAACCGATACCTGCATTCTTTGAACGATCATCCCAATCTACACGTCGATCAAGAATATCTTGTACAAAAACCTTTTGAATGAAATATAATGCTATTTGATTATTATTTGGTAATGATCTCTCAACTTGCACAAAGCGTCGAAGTAGCATTTCTACTGATCCTTTATGTTGTAAGTCTGAAAGCTTCAAGGGTGTTGTTTCTTTTGCCCTTCCTGTAACCCGAAAGAGAACATCACGAACAAAATAATTTGGACATAGCTTTTTTAATTCTTTCATTGACAATGCTTCTCCTTCTAATTCCTCTGGCTCTAAATCTTGATGGAATAAAAATGCTAATCTTGATTGTGCAAATTGAGCATTCTACTCAGATAAAATCCTTTGAGATTCAATCTGATCAAAATCATCATTCACATCTGGCATTCTTGCCATGTTTTACTTTCAAATCTACAAAGTAAAAACACTAATTTTATCTCAAGAGAATCATAACATTTAATCCATATAACTCAAATGAATCCACTTCATTTCATCCACTTAACTCAAATGATACCACAACATTTACTCCACTTAATACAAATGATTACACTTCATTTCATCCATTTAACTCAAATGATACCACTTCATTTACTCCACATAATTCAAATGAATCCAAAATATTTAATTCACATATGTTAAATGAATCCACAACATTTAATCCACATAACTCAAATGATACCACTTCATTTACTCCACATAATTCAAATGAATCCACAATATTTAATTCACATATGTTAAATGAATCCACAACATTTAATCCACATAACTCAAATGATACCACTTCATTTACTCCACATAATTCAAATAAATCCACATCATTTAATCCATATATAATAAGTTATTACACTTCATTTCATCCACTTAACTCAAATGATACCACAACATTTACTCCACTTAAAACAAATGATTACACTTCATTTCATCCATTTAACTCAGATGATACCACTTCGTTTACTCCACATAATTCAAATGAATCCACAATATTTAACTCATATATGTTAAATGAATCCACAACATTTAATCCACATAACTCAAATGATACCACTTCATTTACTCCACATAATTCAA
Organism: Ceratopteris richardii; assembly: GCA_020310875.1. Classification (NCBI taxonomy): domain Eukaryota; kingdom Viridiplantae; phylum Streptophyta; class Polypodiopsida; order Polypodiales; family Pteridaceae; genus Ceratopteris; species Ceratopteris richardii. Next base: position 194,417,533 of record CM035407.1, on the reverse strand, counting down.
ATAAATCCACATCATTTAATTCACATATTACAAATGATTACACTTCATTTCATCCACTTAACTCAATGATACCACAACATTTACTCCACTTAATGCAAATGAATCCATAACATTTACTCCACTTAATGCAAATGAATCTATATCTTCTAATCCAGATAGTTCAAATGAATACATATCATTTTCAATATGGTCTTAATCCATCTATCATGGATATCTTTAAACCATATCGAGTTAGATGCGAGAATACTCTAAGCAATTTATGTGCGTTTAGTCTTTTTGATACATCTTTGTCAAAAGATAATTCTAAAGAATATTTGAACTTGTAAATCCCATTCTTATCAATGGGATAACTATTGAAATCTATATATCTTAAGAGTTGTAACAGGAGTATCAAAACTGTGAATATCTCCTAACTCTTATTAAAAGGTGGAGGACTAGTGGATATGCATTCGGGTGCAATCCACCAGTACTTTCGAATCCACTCATTTCTAGTTGATATTTCTAAATTAGGTAGCTTTGAAAAACATTTTTTGGTTGGTAAATATGTCACTCTACCAAAATAACATAATCTGATATAAGCATGTTTATCTTCAAAATGCAACAAGATGTTGCCTGGATGGAGATCATTATGGGATACATTACAAGTGTGTAAAAATGATATTGTTTGTAATAAGCCATTGATCAGCTTCCAAATGTTTGTTTTCACAGTTGTTATGTCTCCTTCTATGTCCTTCACACCTCTGCTTTGTGGTACGTTTAGGTATTCCTTCTTCATTCTTTCTAGCCACATGTCCAATGTACCACCATTCCAAAGGTCCTAGTGTGTTCACACACATCACTACCTAAATATCTCAACAAATCCCCCCTGGGAGTGATGCGGTGAACAAGGAGCTGACACTCATGTATAAGGAAGTGCCAAGCTATGTGGAAATCACTCCACAAAAGGAAGTAAGCCCAAAGCTTTGCGGAAAGCTTCAAACTTCTCCCTAGGCAGAGCCTTCGTGAAAAGCTCTACAATGTTCTCCTGCATGGGCACATATGCCAAGCTGATCCCCCTAGCAGAGAACCTCTCCCTGACATAATGATAATGTACCTCAATGTGCTTAGTGCGAGCATGGTTCCTTGCAACTGCCAATGGGCTCTAACTATTAGTGAAGATGGTGGTGGCAAAAGACTGACCAACACCCAAATTAGCCATAAGGCGTCTGAGCCACACACACTGAACAGTAGCTGTGAAAGCTCCCCTATACTCAGCCTCACAACTGGAAGTGGCCACAGTAGGCTGCTTCTTGCTCAACCAAGATATACATGAGCTACCAAGCATGAAGCAAAAGCCACTAGTGGACACACGAGTGTCATAGCAACCAACCCAATCAAAGTCAGAAAAAGCATGCAAATCTGGCAGTAGTGATCCCCTCTTAGGATAAAACAACCCAAGTAGCCGAGTACCACTCAAGTAGCGAAAGATGCGCTTAAGCACTAGCCAATGCTTGACTCCTAGGCAATGCATAAACCTGCTCATCTGTGAGACAACAAATTGAATATCTGGCCGAGTAATGCATAAGTAAAACAAGCATCCAACAGCCTGCTGATAGAGAACAACATCAAATGCATCTCCAACATCATGAAGACTCAATCGTAAACCTGTCTCCATAGGAGTGGCAATAGGCTTACAATCTTCAAGGCCAAAATGCCTCAATAATCTGTCAATATATTTCGTTTGACACAAATCCATTCCACCATCAACTTGCCTAAATTGAATGCCCAAATAGTGATGCAAATGCCCCAAATTAGACATCTCAAATGAGGCATGCAAATCAGCTTTGAAATCAGCAATATGATTCTCAATGGGACCAGTAAGCAGCATGTCGTCAACATAGACAACAATGATCAGAAGCACATCATCAGCACGCTTAACATATAAGGTGCTTTTAGTTGCACTGTTTTCAAAACCATGTGCAATCAAATAGGCATGTATCTTCTCATACCAAGCACGTGGTGCTTGCTTTAAACCATATAATGCCTTCTTTAACCTGCACACCTGGTTTTCATGCCCTTTCTACACAAAGCCACGGGGCTGAAAAAAATACACTTCTTCATGGAAGTGGCCATTCAGTATGTCATCTTCTTGATCCTATGCATATATTCAAGAATATTGGTTATTCACTATGGCAACATCTTCTTGGACTAAAAGATACCATAGCATCAAGGAATGATTGAAAGATCAAAACTCAAAACCAAAGTTATGGCCAGTTTTTGATGGACATCGACAGGAAACGACTTATGCACCTGCTCCTTGGGTACTTACAACAAAAGAGATATAGACTATCAACAATAGGATTCAATTGATTCGGACTCTTACAGGATATGGAGCATCTTTCCAAAACATGTTTGCTATGGATGATAAGAGCTTATATGGGTCAAAGACCCATGATTGGCATAAATTTTTGGAACATATTTTACCTTTGGTTATCGATGGATGTACAACGAAAGGAGTATGAGATGCGATCTATCGTCTTGGATCGCTTATAAGGTAATATGATACTTTTATATTTAATATGTATGAATATTTGATATCTTTCATTTTTGAATTAACTTCTTTGTAATTTCTTTTATGACATGTGTAGGTGGATTACATCAAAAGAGATTGACAAAAACTCGATCCCACAAAAAAAATGTGAATGCAAAGAGCTACTATGTTTGATGGAGAAAGAGCTTCCTACTTCATTTTTTGATATTCAGGTTCATTTGTTAGTCCATCTTGTAGATGAAATAGAGATTGTGAAGTTTTCAACACTCGATGGATGTTTTGGGTCGAGCGATTTATTAGAATATTAAAAGGTTATGTGCGACAAGGAACGAAACCAGAAGGATCCATGGCAAAGGGTTGGATGCTTGAAGAGTGCATGTATTATGTTAGTGAGTACCTTGAAAGAGTTCATGACGAAGCTCCACGTGCATGGACCAACGAGTCTTCTTAAAAAATAACAGATGAGGTATTATCGGGTAAGGGAGTTCCATTTTTATTTACATTTCAAGAAAAAAATGATGTTTCTACTTTTGTAGCATATAATAGCGAATGCATGCAAGCATTCCTTAGCGAGTATGAATAGGAACTTCAAAATCTTCAAAGTAAAAGGCAAAGAAACAAAAGATATAGACGTAATCTCGATAATAATGAGATTACAAATATATCTTTTTTCACGGATTGGCTATATAGTCATTTGCAATGCACCAACCCAAATAATGAAGAAATCTTAGATGAGAAGAGAGAGTCAATGATAGTTTGTGAACGTAAGGTAATTTTACTTTTATAATATTTTGTTTTTTTCATATATGTATATTAGTTTCTATTTACTAATTTAATTTCTTTTGCAGGATCAAATGTTCACTAACATGTAGGTTTTTGGACAGTATATTAGAATCAAAGCCATTGATTCTTTACGTAAAATAGAGGATTCTAGTATTGTTGCTTCTTTCAAGCAACTATCATGTGCTAGCTCAGACACGAACCTTATAGATGGTGAACTTGGTTATGTGGGAACTGTTGTTGGTATCTACAAAATATCATTTTGTACATTCAAACAGGTAGAAAAAAGTTTATATTTTTCATGATAGAGTTAGTTATTTTTTAAAGCACCTAATAATGGGTTTTTGTTTTTATATATTTTGATAGGTCATTTTGAAGGTTGATTGGTTTCGAGCCGAGTATAAAGGTAGTAATTCCACATTAAGAAAGGAATTATCTGGGTTTTGGGCAATTGATTCTTCCAAGGTAATGCGATCTACTAAAGAACCATATATTCTTCCTAGGCATATTGAACAAGCATTTTTTTATAAAAACCCAGATGCTCACCCTTGGTGGCAAGTCATTCATGTTCAACCTAGAGGTAGGTCATTGTTTGAGCATTTTATTTTTAGAGAGATCGAAGAAAGTCCTCTTGATGATTCACCATCAGATACTGATACATCAACATTTGAAAGAGAAATTAAAATCATTACACATGATAATGATACCAATCTTTTTCATGAAGAGGATAATACTCTACATGCTGATTCTACCGATGATGAAGAGAAATTACCAAAAATTGATATTAATCAGTCAATAGATGATGTGACTCATGAGAACACAGATTTAACAATAGAAGAAATAAATGAAATCAATAAGGATAATGAAGATGAGACTATATTGATGTCTTACCAAAATGATGGCAATAATGAAAACATATGAGCAGATTAGATAGTAAATTCTACTCTAGTTATCGATCAATAACTTGATGCTTCTGAATGGATATCAGATAATACATTCTCCTTTATTCAACTAGAATATCGATGAATCCTACTAGAGAGATGAAATCATGTTCTTTTAAGTTAGAACATGAAGCTCGGGGGTATGCCTAATTATTTTATATATAGCTTTATCTTCGAGGAGTAAATTTTTCTCATGTATGTATGCATATGTGTGTGTATTCATGTGTATTATATGTATACATGTGTTAGTATGCATATATATGTGTTTCATGTATATGTATCTGTGTGCATGTGTGTGATATATGTATACATGTGTTAGTATGCATATGTGTATATATGCATATGCATTTGTGTAAAATATTCATGTATCCATGTAACATATGCAAGTGTTTATAATTATGTATGCATGTATAAGTATACATGTGTGCATGTATATGTGATGTGTACATGTATATATGTATATGTGTCTATGTGTAAATGTGTACATGTAAATATGTATGCATGTATATATATTTATGTGTGCATTAGGCATGTATGTGTGATGCATAATGTATCTACTCCATTTTATATTTATGTATGTGTATGTACATGATGTGTATATATCTTTATATATATTATGATCCTCGTTGATTCGAGTAGCTATATATAGAGGCATAAGGTTGGGAGGAGAGACATCTCTCTAGTAGGACGTCAGAGGAATAGATGCAATGTGTACATATACTTCAATCATATGGCTAAAAGGAATTAAAGTTTCTAAATTAGGGTTTTTAAAACCCTAATATCAAAATTGGTGTTTTCCAATTAGGATTTTTGAAATAGGATATATATATATATATATATATATATATATATATATATATATATATATATATATATATATATATATATATCAGTACACACACACACACATATATATATATAAATTAGAGTATATATATATCTCATTTTATAACAATACATATATACATACATACATACATACATACATACATACATATATATACATATATATATATATATATATATATATATATATATATATATATATATATATATATATATATATATATATATATATATATGTGTGTGTGTGTGTATTGATATATATATATATATATATATATATATATATATATATATATATATATATATATATATATATATATATATATATATATATCAGTACACACACACACACATATATATATATAAATATAAATATATATATATATATATATATATATATATATATATATATATATATATATATATATATATATATATGTGTGTATGTATGTATATATGTATTGTTATAAAATGAGATATATATATACTCTAATTTATATATATATATATATATATATATATATATATATATATATATATATATATATATATATATATATATATATATATATATATATATATATATATATATATGCATGTGTGTGTATGTATGTGTATCTATATGTGCGTATGCATGTGTTGTGTGTGTGTATGCATGTGTATGTGTGTAGAAATGTGCATGTATGTGTGTGTATGTATAAATGTGCATGTATGTGTATATGTGTGTAAATGTGCATGTATGATGTATATGTGTGTGTATGCGTATTTGTACCTCTAGTCTCACTCTTCTCTCTCTCTCTCATATACATACGTACATACATACGTACATACATAAACACACATACTCATATTCACATATATATACATAAAAGCAATGTGTACCATGCATTATTGCAACGATGAGCCATAAGTGTCCGCATCTCTTTTAGACACCATGTGTGTATGTCTCTTTACGTGTGTGTGTGTATGCATATATATATATATATATATATATATGTGTATGTGTGTGTCTCTCTCTCTCTACATGTGTGTGTGTGTATGTGTGTGTATGCGTGTGTATGTGTGTGTATGCATGTAAGCATGTATGTATGCATATGCATGTGCATTCTGTATGCATATGTATGCATGTGTATGTATGTGTGTGTATGTCTCTCTACGTGTGTGTGTATGCATATGTATGCACGTATGTGTATGTGTGTGTATGTCTCTCTACGTGTGTGTGTGCATATATGTGTGTGTATGTGTCTATGTGTGTGTGTATATGTGTGTGTGTGTGTATGTGTGTATGTGTGTATGTGTGTGTCTATGTGTGTATATACGTGTGTATCTATATATATGTGTCTATATGCATGTGTATGTGTGTGTGTAAATAGTGTGTATGTGTCTATGCATGTGTATGTGTTTATGTGTATAGTGTGTGTATGTGTCTATGTGTGTGTATGTGTATGCATGTATGCATGCATATGCATGTGCATTATGTATGCATATGTGTGTGTATGCATGTAAGTATGTATGTATGCATATGCATATGCATATGCATTATGTGTGTATGTGTCTATGTGTGTATGCACGTTGTGGTCAAGATCCAAAGAGGAGGATCACAAACAAGATGAAAGCAACCAAATCGTCCGTGAAGGAATTCTCAATTGTATATTTACGTGTGGTATATTTCAGTTGAGTTCGTCTTCATCGAAGGCAAGTAATCGTTGATTCACTCCTTGAATGATCACTTGAACCTGAAAATAAATGTTTAGTTTGAATTCACGAGAATCATAAATGTGCATAGATAGATATGCATGTGCATAAATGTATGTTCATGTATGTGTGCTTGAAATATATATGATTGTGAGTATGTATTGTATACATATTTACATGGGAATATGTGCGCGAAGTCAAATTAACCATGCGTGTAAATGTGCGTGTGAACACACTTTTGCATGTATGTAAATGCACATAAGTCGCATGTAAATATAACATTTTAAACACAGCAATAAAGCGAGGTGGATATGTGTTTTGGGAGTGGGGGGGGTGCACTCTTTCTTTTTTTGGCAAGTCGAAGAGAAGCATCATCGAGGAAGATCTGCATGAGAGGGATTGTGGTAGATGAAAATATCGGCCGCTAGGGAAAATTACGAAAAGAGGGTTTCGTGGACTGGCAGATCATAAGAGAGCGAGTGGGAATAGATGTTGAAGGGATGACAGAGGCAGAGAAATGATCTGGGATAGGTGTGAAGATCATAAGAGAGCGAGTGGGAATAGATGTTGCAGGGATGACAGAGGCGGAGAAATGATCTGGGATAGCTGTGAAGATCATAAGAGGCAGAGACGAAGAAGATCGGCGGGGTGAGAAGAAGGGAATTATTTTGGCATTAGTTTGATAATACTACTCCGAGCGATGGGCTTCTTTCTTCCTTCCTCGACGTCTGAACCCATGAGGAGTTAACATTGTAGAGCTCTAATCGGAAGCTATGACAAGAAAATTTGAGGAGAAGTTTTCTTTTACTATTCAAGAACGAGATTGAACGCGGCAGTAGATGCTACTTCCAGAATAAAAGAGAAAAGTGGTGCATGTTGAAGAAAATTAGTAATTCTTGGGGCGATCCATGCTATGCAAAATTCATTATCTTTCAACTGCGATGCTCATTCGATTCAGCAGTATCTGAATGAGTGGCGCAATTATGACAAATCTGTGATGATATTCTTGATCTGCAGGCTCCACCCAAGTACAACACAGTAAGAGGGCAAAGGCAGAGGCATCGGTTGGTTTGGAAGTTAAGGACAGATTGCTGCTTAAACGTGAAAAAAAAAAAGGACAACTCGAACAGAGATTATACAGAGAATGAGAAAGAGTCTGACTAATACGTGAAGGTTGTGGTAGTACTGTTTTCTTCTCTTCGTAAAAGACAAAGGCAAAGGAGCATATAGCAAGGTGCTTGAAGGAGAGGCATGTTTCTGGTGATAGCTCTCTCTCAAGGGAATTGATTTTTGGAGCAACTATATCGAGAGAACATACTTCTGTTAGTTCTTCTAAAGAGTAAAGATGCTCAAATGAGGACAAAAGAAAGTTGCAGGTAGGCAAGTAGAATAAGGTGTTCAAATTATGATATAATGGGCGATTATGGTATTCAGTCTTCCTTTGTGCTTTGAGTTTAAAGATATGGTGTGTTTCTAAAGCTTCATAGTTTTGATGAAGCACACATACTGGCGTAAGTTCGTTTGGTCAAGGTAACAAGTAGTAATTCAAGAAGCACAACATATTTTGGTGATTTGTTTTGGCCGAAATATAGCAGGCCTAGTGAGAGAAAGTCTGTATACAAGGAAAACAGTGTGGAAAAGAAAATAATTTTTGATTGACAGTTCTTTTTTTCTGAGAAGCAACATTGAAGGAGAGCCATATGTAGAAGCTTGAAAGAGATTGAAGATTCTTATTGACTGCTCTTTGGACACACTAGCGCAAGACTATTGATTGCCGCAAAAATTATGGTGCCCAGTTCTTCCTTCAGGAGATTGGTCGGGCTCGAGGTGCATCTTCTTCAATCAGCATGACTATTTCGTCATGATACTTGTCTTTGTGGGTAGGAATCTAAAGTAAGTTCAACACTACAGCAGTCGCTCGCACTCTACGTTCGTGTTCTGTTGAGAACCAGCAGCAACTCATAGCTCCATTATCATCTGTTTCCTGGAAAGCGATACGAGCGTTTGCGCATGCACGCTAAAGTGATTCACGCATCTTACTCTATTAGAAGAGTCCGAATACAGTTCCAGGTCTAAAGGAAGTATATAAGTATAGTAATATCCTAAAGATTTCATGAAGGAATTGTTCTACAATGGCACAACTATTGAAGTCCCTGAGCTTGATCAGATGACTTAGCTTGTAGACGATCATTTTAGATGATCAAATGCAGACATCAGACTTCGGCTCTCATGTTAGAGAGGAAAAGCATGGGATCCGTACTTGAAGGATTCATTTCTTCGCATACTATGGTGTTGAAAAGAAAGTGCAAAGAAATAAATAAAATTTCAGGTGAATGCTCAAGAAACAGAGGATCGTGCCACCAGCAATTCTGATTTTAATACAACTGCTGCTAAAGTAGGGCATTCAAAAGTGGTTCTTGTGTTGAAGAATAAACATTTTGGTTGAGCACCCATGATCCTCAACAATCATGAACTCAAGGCGAGAGAAGCTGCATTTGTTCGAGTTAACAATGATCTGAAAGCTGAGCTTTTGCTGAACTGGAAGAGGAGAAAATTCCTTGATTACTCTGCGTGGAAGAAAAGACATTTGTAATTGTTGATTCTCAATTCAGTAAGAGAGAACTGAGAGAAAAAAGGAAAAGGCTACCACATATTGCGTGGAGACTGAAGGAGATTTGTCTAGCTCACTTGACAATGTCAGCATAACGAATTCTTCAAAGTGTTGAGGTAATATGTTTCATTATTATTCACTGTGCTCTTGTTTCGTGCTTTATGTAGTTGCTTAACGAATACATTTAGCTAATTCTCAAGAATGTTTCTGACTTTATTTTTTTGTACTTCTCTTTATTTACAAACATCGATCGAAAATGATGTACTGAATGAAGCATAAATCCTTTTTCTTTCCTTCGATGACTTAAAAATGCCATTGATATGATGAAAGTAATCTTAATTTCATACAGGATCTCTTAAATCCATGTTTGTTTTAATGCTCGCTAATGGAAGGAAAAACATATTCTAAACCTATTTTGATCGATATTTTTAAGTTCCAAGTTTAATGGTTGCTCTTCCTTCCTTACGGAACTGATTTAAAGGGTTTGAAGGTTGCAAGTCTTGCTTGTACTCCATGTATAGAGTTCGTGAGACAATTCGCAACTTTGGGCCTAAACGTTAAAAGAATTTAGATATTGTGAACTTGAGCTATGAGACACGAAGTCGAGTTGGACTATTAATGTTTTGCTTCCAAGTGAGTGTATTGAGTTTGTGAACATAAAATCTTTCAGCCACTTAAGATTTCGAAGAAAGCACCCCACGATCATCCTTTCAAGGTCAAATCTCACACGATCATGTGAATACTTCTGGAAAATTTTTACCCTCCTTTCCATGAACCCCGACGACATACCTGGTGAACCCGACGTGAAAGGAGGGGGTGAATAAAGTATCGAACTAGTTTACTGAAGAATAGAGTTAGCATTCAAAAATTGAGCGATCTAGCACTTTAGACATGGAAGTTCTCCTAGCTCAGTTCATACGCTTTCATGAAGAGGATCGGCGTCAAAAAGCCATCCAATCGCTTAATGACCGTTTAATCAAGCGATATGGATTTTTCAATGGCAAAAATATATCTAGATTTTGTAAAGAGTATGAACTCGAGTCAAAGTACTTAGGTGTCGGTTTAGCTCCGATGACGGAAAAAGAACTATGCGAAAACTTTATCTATGTGTCGGATTACGACGTGAGAGACCAAATAATGCAAATAAATCAAACGACATGGTCTCGATACAAAGCGACACTCCTTAGGCAGTTTATGCTAGAAGACCTTGATAAAGTAACTCGTAGATCTTTCCTGAGGTGGGTTCATATACCCAAAGACCAGCCGATTCTCGAGATCAAAGAAGAGTTTGAGCGACAATATGATGATCTTTCTGAGCACGATAAGAGGTGCATAAGTCATGAAAGGGTGTCGTTGTTTCTTCGAACAATCGACGTTAAAGCCAGAGAGGAGTTAATTCCACTTCTACAAGATATAGACTCCGACTCAGGGCTCACAGAGGATTGGACGCTTGTCCATGAAGCTGTGATGAGATATGTGAAGAAACAACAAACAATAGAAAAATTTTTAAACGATTGGCAAGCTGACATTTATGCAAATGAAGAAGATACACAAATTCCATGCATTTCAGAGACTAAAAATAATTTGCAAATCTATAGAATAATAGAAAACCCAGTTGGACATAAAGAATATATGCATGGAATACACGTACATGCTTATGAAGGGGATCACTATAAAGAACCTATAAACATAAGTGATGCAATCTCTGAGGATTCAAGGTACCAAGAGCCTGTAGATACTTTGATTACATCTACAAATACTGTATATGCAAAAACCCCAATGATGGGAGGAGCAAAGGAATATATGAAAGCTAAACAAAACAAAATCAAACCAATATCAAACATAGAACAAAACAAAAATAAACAAAACGCACCAAGAAAACAACGTGAGGCTTCCTATAATCTGATAGACTCCTCACTTCTAAGGGATGATAATCAAACAAACAAAGAGGCAAGATATGATAATAACCAAGATTTAAAGATATCTACCGGAAGTCGAGGTAATCAGAAAGAGATTGCAAATGAAATAACTCAAAATAATCCAGTGAATCCATGTGATGATCAAGCACAAGATGGTTCCTTAAAAGACGAAATCAAGCAATACTTGAACTATTTGATACCATCTAAGAGTGAAACATCTCTTGAAGCATATGATTCAAATATGAATCATGGCCAAATGACTAATTTGTATGAAGAGAATGCAAGGGAGCATGATGCTAATCAGGAGGGCATGCAAATTATGAGTCCTCTAAAGAATGGTATGTATGCCGATGGTGAAAAGCATGATGCTAAGCCTACTGATTGTTTAGATCAAGATCAAGAATGTGAAAAACTCTTGAGTGATACCACATTAAATGAGTCGTTAGAGGTACAAGAGAGTGATCTGAATTATAGGTGTAAGAATGAGTTGTTGATTGAGCTTCAATATAATGATATGTATGTGAACGATATTGTACTCCATGAAGAAGGACATATGAATGATCATGAGCGCGATGAGGATACTCCACTGATTACTCCTCTTTACATTGATATGTATGTTAAGAATGATCATGTTGAGTTGAGTTCATATATCAAAGAAATCAAGCATGAAGTGGAAGATACAACGTTTAATGAGATGTATGATAAATATGATGTGTGCATAGCATCAAAAGATATTGAATGTGAAACCGTTGAGTCAAATATTTGCATTGATGAAGCTAGATATAAATGTTACTAGATGGATGAAGTTTCAATTGACTCAAGCGTCTATGATGAGATATTCAGGTATGAAGTATTTGAGCAAGATTCAATGATAAAAGAAATGTATGAGGAGTGTGGCAAAAACACATCCTCTAAAGATAATAAACAAGAAATAATTGAGATAGATAAAGAATCTGATGATGGCATCTTGAATAGGAAAACTGATTTGACATCAAATTACATGTATATCTTTGAAAAGGATCAGGAGAATATAGATGAATGTAGATTTTCCAATGAATCTTACTTGGAGAAGCAAGAATTTAGTGATTTAGATGATCAAGATTTTCTTGATTGTGATGATATTGAATTTCTTCATGATAATGGGCAAATGAATCTGGAAAAAGAAGAAGATGAGGAGTTCTTGGAGAGATTAGAGATAGAAGCAGATTCTATAATTGGTGGCACTCAAGTAAAAAAAATCATGACAGTCTGAGTGATAAGTATGAGTATAAACTGCATTTAGAGTATGATGAACATCACCATTTAGAGTGTAAATCTTATGAATGTATTCAAACCCTTAATGGCAATGAAGAAGAAAGATTGGATAATCATAATGGAAATGATGAAATCCTTTTAAATTATTTCATTCCTAAAATGGATCAAAACATATGCATGATGGATTTGTTTGATGATGTTTTAAACACTCCAAATTTCAAAAATCTATATACATATGCTCATTTATCGTGTGCATCTTCATATGATGCATTGGAGGGAGTTGTGAATAAAGGCAACTATGCTCAAATGATTGAATCATGGATTTTTGAATTTTTCAAGAGTTGTGTATGCCAAACATGCCACCAAGAGATGGACAAGAAAGTGAAGTGGCTTGTACACATATCTAACTTATTTAAGAATGCTACCTTGATTGATGCAGTTCAGAGATGGCTTCTTTTCAAGCACAGTTTCTTTGGTGAGTATGTTTTAAAGAAGGTGAGATTGAAGGAAGAATCTTTTTCAATAAAATTCCATAAAGCTTAAAGGAATGTTTTTGTAAATAGGAATGTATATATCTTATGTTTTTGCTTTGATTTGAAGAAAGACACAGGAATCAAATCAATATATTGAAGATAGCGACTCAGAATGAAACAAGAAGAGGAGATTGGATGCGACAAGCTCAAGCGGCTTCTGACTTCATACTGATGAGATGTTATCACTTCAGTTTTTCTTCTCTCTTGTATATGTGTATATAAAAAGACTGCATGATTAAGCATATAATGCATATAGAAACGTATAAATAAGAAAATTAAGTAGAACATAAATCTCGTGCCACTAATTAGATTACATGTAATGTATAAGGACCAGGATTATATGAGTAAGATTAGAAGATGGACTAGAACTTTTGAGAGCAAGATCTAGGAAGGTGAAGGGAAGACCTAGACTAAGTATCTGTATATAGTAGTGTTTACGAGCACTTGATGAGTGAGACACTTCGACTTCTACTCTTGATCTCTCATCTGACCTAATCTTCAGACAGATTATATCTTGAGAAAAGAATTCTTATACCAGCCAACTATCTATATGTATGTGTATGTGTTGTTGGGTGCTGCGATGAGCTAGTAGGCGGGTGGAACTACCTTGGTCGGGTGATCAGGGCCACGAGCTGACGCTAGTTGTGTCGTATGGCCTAACCTACATGTTGTTACGCGCTCATACGGGTTGATAGGCGGGTGGAGTTACTCTGACCGGGTGGTTAGAGCCACGAGCTGACGTTGATTTCGTATGAGGCTGACATTGTGCATCGTGCGCTATGTCGGGTCGGTAGATGGGTGGGCTAAACCTGTCCGGGTGGTCAGGTCCACGAGTCGCATCCGATTTCGGCATAGGCCGACGTGTAGAAAAAGAATAAATAAAAATATAAACAAAAATATGAAGGTTGAGCTGGGTCAAAGAATGAAAATAAAGAAAAATAGAACAAAAATAAGAGAAAAATAAGAAAAGGTCTGATGGGGTTCAGATGATGGAAGATCAATAGAGAAGCCAGAAGCGAGTTTCATAAATCGAGTTAGTGAAGACTGGTATATGCAAATGCTTCGGATAGGCTACTAGATCTGACCGGGTCGAGTTAACGAGAGAGCTAAGAAGTTTTCGATTTACTCATATGATTTCTAGTCTAAGTGCATTAGTGTATTCTGATATGTTGTATGGAATACTTTTATCTACCTTCTTCTCTTAATTTATGCCAAGACTAATGCATTTTCAGGTTTCATGCATCAAGTTAAAATTTTCTTTAAGTACTGTTTATATGCTATGACTACTTGATCCTTGCTTGTGTTTGATGTTATGTATGCAGGATTGGCACATCCGGAGGATGCACAGGTTCAGAGGGGGTGGATGTGGTCAAGATCCAAAGAGGAGGACCACAAACAAGATGAAAGCAACCAAATCGTCCGTGAAGGAATTCTCAATTGTATATTTACGTGTGGTATATTTCAGTTGAGTTCGTCTTCATCGAAGGCAAGTAATCGTTGATTCACTCCTTGAATGATCACTTGAACCTGAAAATAAATGTTTAGTTTGAATTCACGAGAATCATAAATGTGCATAGATAGATATGCATGTGCATAAATGTATGTTCATGTATGTGTGCTTGAAATATATATGATTGTGAGTATGTATTGTATACATATTTACATGGGAATATGTGCGCGAAGTCAAATTAACCATGCGTGTAAATGTGCGTGTGAACACACTTTTGCATGTATGTAAATGCACATAAGTCGCATGTAAATATAACATTTTAAACACAGCAATAAAGCGAGGTGGATATGTGTTTTGGGAGTGGGGGGGGTGCACTCTTTCTTTTTTTGGCAGGTCGAAGAGAAGCATCATCGAGGAAGATCTGCATGAGAGGGATTGTGGTAGATGAAAATATCGGCCGCTAGGGAAAATTACGAAAAGAGGGTTTCGTGGACTGGCAGATCATAAGAGAGCGAGTGGGAATAGATGTTGAAGGGATGACAGAGGTGGAGAAATGATCTAGGATAGCTGTGAAGATCATAAGAGAGCGAGTGGGAATAGATGTTGCAGGGATGACAGAGGCGGAGAAATGATCTGGGATAGCTGTGAAGATCATAAGAGGCAGAGACGAAGAAGATCGGCGGGGTGAGAAGAAGGGAATTATTTTGGCATTAGTTTGATAATACTACTCCGAGCGATGGGCTTCTTTCTTCCTTCCTCGACGTCTGAACCCATGAGGAGTTAACATTGTAGAGCTCTAATCGGAAGCTATGACAAGAAAATTTGAGGAGAAGTTTTCTTTTACTATTCAAGAACGAGATTGAACGCGGCAGTAGATGCTACTTCCAGAATAAAAGAGAAAAGTGGTGCATGTTGAAGAAAATTAGTAATTCTTGGGGCGATCCATGCTATGCAAAATTCATTATCTTTCAGCTGCGATGCTCATTCGATTCAGCAGTATCTGAATGAGTGGCGCAATTATGACAAATCTGTGATGATATTCTTGATCTGCAGGCTCCACCCAAGTACAACACAGTAAGAGGGCAAAGGCAGAGGCATCGGTCGGTTTGGAAGTTAAGGACAGATTGCTGCTTAAACGTGAAAAAAAAAGGACAACTCGAACAGAGATTATACAGAGAATGAGAAAGAGTCTGACTAATACGTGAAGGTTGTGGTAGTACTGTTTTCTTCTCTTCGTAAAAGACAAAGGCAAAGGAGCATATAGCAAGGTGCTTGAAGGAGAGGCATGTTTCTGGTGATAGCTCTCTCTCAAGGGAATTGATTTTTGGAGCAACTATATCGAGAGAACATACTTCTGTTAGTTCTTCTAAAGAGTAAAGATGCTCAAATGAGGACAAAAGAAAGTTGCAGGTAGGCAAGTAGAATAAGGTGTTCAAATTATGATATAATGGGCGATTATGGTATTCAATCTTCCTTTGTGCTTTGAGTTTAAAGATATGGTGTGTTTCTAAAGCTTCATAGTTTTGATGAAGCACACATACTGGCGTAAGTTCGTTTGGTCAAGGTAACAAGTAGTAATTCAAGAAGCACAGCATATTTTGGTGATTTGTTTTGGCCGAAATATAGCAGGCCTAGTGAGAGAAAGTCTGTATACAAGGAAAACAGTGTGGAAAAGAAAATAATTTTTGATTGACAGTTCTTTTTTTCTGAGAAGCAACATTGAAGGAGAGCCGTATGTAGAAGCTTGAAAGAGATTGAAGATTCTTATTGACTGCTCTTTGGACACACTAGCGCAAGACTATTGATTGCCGCAAAAATTATGGTGCCCAATTCTTCCTTCAGGAGATTGGTCGGGCTCGAGGTGCATCTTCTTCAATCAGCATGACTATTTCGTCATGATACTTGTCTTTGTGGGTAGGAATCTAAAGTAAGTTCAACACTACAGCAGTCGCTCGCACTCTACGTTCGTGTTCTGTTGAGAACCAGCAGCAACTCATAGCTCCATTATCATCTGTTTCCTGGAAAGCGATACGAGCGTTTGCGCATGCACTCTAAAGTGATTCACGCATCTTACTCTATTAGAAGAGTCCGAATACAGTTCCAGGTCTAAAGGAAGTATATAAGTACAGTAATATCCTAAAGATTTCATGAAGGAATTGTTCTACAATGGCACAACTATTGAAGTCCCTGAGCTTGATCAGATGACTTAGCTTGTAGACGATCATTTTAGATGATCAAATGCAGACATCAGACTTCGGCTCTCATGTTAGAGAGGAAAAGCATGGGATCCGTACTTGAAGGATTCATTTCTTCGCATACTATGGTGTTGAAAAGAAAGTGCAAAGAAATAAATAAAATTTCAGGTGAATGCTCAAGAAACAGAGGATCGTGCCACCAGCAATTCTGATTCTAATACAACTGCTGCTAAAGTAGGGCATTCAAAAGTGGTTCTTGTGTTGAAGAATAAACATTTTGGTTGAGCACCCATGATCCTCAACAATCATGAACTCAAGGCGAGAGAAGCTGCATTTGTTCGAGTTAACAATGATCTGAAAGCTGAGCTTTTGCTGAACTGGAAGAGGAGAAAATTCCTTGATTACTCTGCGTGGAAGAAAAGACATTTGTAATTGTTGATTCTCAATTCAGTAAGAGAGAACTGAGAGAAAAAAGGAAAAGGTTGCCACATATTGCGTGGAGACTGAAGGAGATTTGTCTAGCTCACTTGACAATGTCAGCATAACGAATTCTTCAAAGTGTTGAGGTAATATGTTTCATTATTATTCACTGTGCTCTTGTTTCGTGCTTTATGTAGTTGCTTTACGAATACATTTAGCTAATTCTCAAGAATGTTTCTGACTTTATTTTTTTGTACTTCTCTTTATTTACAAACGTCGATCGAAAATGATGTACTGAATGAAGCATAAATCCTTTTTCTTTCCTTCGATGACTTAAAAATGCCATTGATATGATGAAAGTAATCTTAATTTCATACAGGATCTCTTAAATCCATGTTTGTTTTAATGCTCGCTAATGGAAGGAAAAACATATTCTAAACCTATTTTGATCGATATTTTTAAGTTCCAAGTTTAATGGTTGCTCTTCCTTCCTTACGGAACTGATTTAAAGGGTTCGAAGGTTGCAAGTCTTGCTTGTACTCCATGTATAGAGTTCGTGAGACAATTCGCAACTTTGGGCCTAAACGTTAAAAGAATTTAGATATTGTGAACTTGAGCTATGAGACACGAAGTCGAGTTGGACTATTAATGTTTTGCTTCCAAGTGAGTGTATTGAGTTTGTGAACATAAAAACTTTCAGCCACTTAAGATTTCGAAGAAAGCACCCCACAATCATCCTTTCAAGGTCAAATCCCACACGATCATGTGAATACTTCTGGAAAATTTTTACCCTCCTTTCCATGAACCCCGACGACAACGTGTGTGTGTGCATGTGTGTGTGTATGTGTGTGTGTGTGTGTCTATGTGTGTATCTGTGTGTATGCATGTGTATGTGTGTGTAAATCTGTGTGTATATGTGTGTGTAAATATGTGTGTATATGTGTGTATATGTGTGTGTATGTGTCTATGTGTGTGTATGTGTATGCATGTATCTATGCATATGCATGTGCATTATGTATGCATATGTGTGTGTTTACATGTAAGTATGTATGTATGCATATGCATATGCATTATGTGTGTATGTGTCTATGTGTGTGTATGTGTGTGTGTGTCTATGTGTGTATGTGTGTGTAAATCTGTGTGTGTATGTGTGTGTATGTGTCTATGTGTGTGTATGTGTCTATGTGTGTGTATGTGTATGCATGTATCTATGCATATGCATGTGCATTATGTATGCATATGTGTGTGTGTATGCATGTAAGTATGTATGTATGCATATGCATATGCATTATGTATGCATATGTATGCATATGTATGCATATGTATGCATATGCATTATGTATGCATATGCATATGCATTATGTATGCATATGCATATGCATTATGTATGCATATGTATGCATGTATGTGTATGTGTGTTTATGTCTCTCTATGTGTGTGTATGCATATGTGTGCGTGTGTATGTGTGTATGTGTGTGTCTATGTGCGTATGTGTATGTGTGTATGCGTGTGTATGTGTGTTTATGCATGTAAGCAAGTATGTATGCATATGCATGTGCATTATGTATGCATGTGTGTGTATGCATGTAAGTATTTATGTATGGATATGCATATGCATTATGTATGCATATGCATATGCATTATGTATGCATGTATGTGTATGTGTGTGTGTATGTCTCTCTATGTGTGTGTGTATGCATATATATGTGTGCATGTGTATGTGTGTATATGTGTATGTGTGTGTATGCATGTAAGCATGTATGTATGCATATGCATGTGCATTATTATGCATATGCATGTGCATTATGTATGCATATGCATGTGCATTATGTATGCATATGCATGTGCATTATGTATGCATATGTATGCATGTGTGTGTATGCATGTAAGTATGTATGTATGCATATGCATATGCATTATGTATGCATATGTATGCATGTATGTGTGTGTGTATGTCTCTCTACGTGTGTGTATGCATATATGTGTGTATATGTGTGTGTATGTGTGTGTATGTGTCTATGTGTGTGTATGTGTATGCATGTATCTATGCATATGCATGTGCATTATGTATGCATGTGTGTGTATGTGTGTGTATGCATGTAAGTATGTATGTATGCATATGCATATGCATCATGTATGCATATGCATATGCATTATGTATGCATGTATGTGTATGTCTCTATGTGTGTGTATGCATATATATGTGTGTGTATGTGTGTGTGTTTGTGTGTGTGTGTTTGTGTGTGTGTGTTTATGTGTGTATGTGTATGTGTGTGTATGCATGTAAGCAAGTATGTATGCATATGCATGTGCATTATGTATGCATATGTATGCATGTGTCTGTTTGTGTGTGTATGCATGTAAGTATGTATGTATGCATATGCATATGCATTATGTATGCATCTGTATGCATGTATGTGTATGTGTGTGTATGTCTCTCTATGTGTGTGTATATGCAAATATATGTGTGTATGTGTATGTGTGTATGCGTGTGTATGTGTGTGTATGTCTCTCTATGTGTGTGTATATGCAAATATATGTGTGTATGTGTATGTGTGTATGCGTGTGTATGTGTGTGTATGCATGTAAGCATGTATGTATGCATATGCATGTCCATTATGTATGCATATGTATGCATGTGTGTGTATGTGTGTGTATGCATGTAAGTATGTATGTATGCATATGCATATGAATTATGTATGCATGTATGTGTATGTGTGTGTGTATGTCTCTTTACATGTGTGTGTATGCATATATATGTGTGTATGTGTATGTGTATGTGTGTATGCATGTGTATGTGTGTGTATGCATTTAAGCATGTATGTATGCATATGCATGTGCATCATGTATGCATATGTATGCATGTGTGTGTATGCATGTAAGTATGTATGTATGCATATGCATATGCATTATGTATGCATGTATGTGTATGTGTGTGTGTATGTCTCTCTACGTGTGTGTGTATGCATATATGTGTGTGTATGTGTCTATATGTGTGTGTATGTATGTGTGTATGTGTGTGTGTGTGTCCATGTGTGCATGTGTGTGTGTCTATGTGTGTGTCTATGTGTGTGTCTATGTGTGTGTCTATGTGTGTATATACATGTGTATCTATATGTATGTGTCTGTATGCATGTGTATGTGTGTGTGTAAATGTGTGTGGATGTGGATGTGTGTGTGTGTAAGTGTGTGTGTCTATGTGTGTGTGTATATGTGTGTATGTGTATGTGTGTGTGTGTATGTGTGTATGTGTGTATGTGTGTGTTTCTATGTGTGTACGCATGTGTCTATGTGTGTATATATGTGTGTGCGTGTGCATGTGTATGTGTGTATGTAAATTAGTGTGTATATGTGTGTGTATAAATATGTGTGTATGTGTCTATGTGTGTATGTGTGTATATCTATGTGTGTGTGTGTCTGTGTGCATATACGTGTGTATGTGTATATATATGTGTGTATGCATGTGTATGTGTGTGTGGAAATGTGTGTGGAAATGTGTGTGGATGTGTGTTTGTGTGTGTGTGTAAGTGTGTATGTGTCTAATATGTATGTGTGTGTGTCTATGTGTGTGTGTGTCTATGTGTGTATATGTGTGTGTATGCATATGTATGTGTGTGTGTGTGTAAATCTATGTGTGTGTGTGCATACCTTGCTTCACGGGATGTGCGTGTGTCGATCTCTCTCTCTCTCTCTCGTCCTAATCCCGGCATGAATGTGCTGAGAGAAATCAATTTTTTTTTTAACATTCCAGAGCGTCGCTTATGTGATGCTCTGGAAGACCAAGACGTCGTGTATGCAACGATCCAGTGTCGCAAGTAGTTTGTCAACATCGTTAAAAGCATCGTTGCTTAGCGACGCCCTTATTTTTAGCATTGCATAAGCGATGCTCGCATTGCTTATGCGACAACACATCTTTTTTTATTAAAAAAGAGGGTCATCACTTATGCGACTTTAGCATCGTATAAGCGATGACCCCCGCTTTTTTTTTTCAATTCGGGGGCATCGCTACACCCCCCTATTTCTAGTAGTGACACCAGCCAAGAACAATTGTTGGAGAGTGTAGTGGGCCTCTTTAGCTTGCTAACGATCATAGGTAATCACCATTTGAAACATGATCCACTAATCAATGGATCAAAAAAGATAGGTAAGAAATTGATCCAAGGTCATAGATTTGCTATTTTAGTCTCTACCCCTATTGAGTTTAATGAACAGTGCTCTGAGCATGATAGCAATTAGCCTAATTCCTTTTGGTGGTGTCTAATTAACTTAGATAGTTATCAATCATGAGTGATTTCAATAAAAATGATGAACTACACGCTGAGTATGATGTTTAGCAAATCATAGGAGTGCCCCGACATTTTTGGGATGCATCAAAGTATAGAACAAAGAGTAAAGATATGATAATATCTCACGATTGAGAAAAGGAATGATAATGAGATTTTGTATCTATGTAATACATAGTATAATGAATCTATGAAGCTTTAAATCATGACAAATGATCAATCATACACTAAGAACAAGCTCTGATCACTGTATTGTTGTAGTCATGGAAGAGAAGTGAAGTAATGATGTAATGAAAATATGTGTATTAGATCACATAAAAGTAGAATTTCATTGTTAATATTTTGTTGCACAATGCGAGGGGAGTGATTGAGCTATGAGGTGAGCTCTCAAATCACATATGATTCTCAATTGTTCTCCAAAAGTCAGGTTTGTACACGAGTCATTTGATCCTCTTTTATAGTTGAGTTTGGAGCCAATTTTTTGAATTCAAATCCAAAAGTCCACCTAAAAGTAAATCCTAAACTATAGGATATATTCTCTCATCAATCAACTACCAAATGAATCGAGATTTGATGCTTGCTAACTCATGTGGAAGTGAGGCTCTTTTACAAAGGTAAATGTATTTGATTTTACAAGGGATTGATCATATAAGGCTCCATGAGAAGTATGTTAATCATCCAAGTATGTGGGCTTGGATTCTCTTGCACCAACATTCTGCAGCCTCCGTGGAGAGTACCATCTGTGGCGCATGAAGATCGATTTTCTACTATGAGGATATCATCATGGAGCTCTCAAGAAGGAGAGCGCACTGTGGTGCATCACCATCAAAATACTTCATTGCATATGGATTAGTGCTTCAAAAAAACGTAGAAAATTGGATAATAAGGTAGTGAAATTTATTTTTGCTCGGTACAATTTGGAAAGCAAAGATTATCATCTATATCATCCATGGAATAAACACATTTTGTTCATCCCTTACTTTCATGTACCAAGGAGACGTGAATTAGCTCAAAGGATATGTATGACATTCTACTACCTCATTTTACAAGTGGACAATCAATTGCTGGTCGAAATGATGCAATTTTGCAACCTCTATAGGTTTCAAATGATGATGTTAATCATTTCATTTATGATGCAAATTTACATGATGCACTTGTTGATGAGTGGTTTGACATAGAAGAGGCTAAACTATGCCTAAATGGCTAATGTAGACCTTGAGGGATAGAAAATTAGATGCACCTTTGTCATATCCGTTCAGGGTCTCACAATGCTTCCTTTACATCAGATTCTTATGAAATAGTTATCTCTCTTCTTTGAGATGAGAATGAGCCTATTTCTTTTGATGAACCACATAATTACAAATTTTGGATGGCTAATATGTAATTAGAATATGATGCTATTATGAAGAATGGTACTTGGTCTTTATGTAATTTGCCTCTAAGCAAAAATTCCATTGGCACTAAATGGGTATACAAGCTAAAATGTAAGACTTATGGAACAACTGATAGGTATAAAGTTGGGCTTGTTGCCAGAGGTTATGCTCAAGAGAGAGGCATTGATTTGATGAGACCTTTGCTTCCATATGTTAAATGACCACTGTTCATAGAATTTGTGTACTTGGACCTCATCATGGTCAGAATGTACATCCATTAGACATGAAAACTACATTTTTGAATGGTGAGTTACATGAAGACGTGCATGTATTTCAGCCTTGCAGTTTTGTGCAAAAGGGCATGAAAACAAAGTGTGCGGGTTGAAAAAGAAATTATATGACTTGAAGCAAGCACCACATGCTTGGTACAAAAAGATTTTGAGAACAGTCCAATTGAGAGCATCTTATATGTTAAGTGTGCAGACGATGTACTTCTCATCATCATTGTATATGTTGCTCACTAGACCTAATAAAAATCATATTGTTGAATCTAAGGCTGATTTGCATGCCTCTTTTGAGATGTTAGATATGAGGCATTTGCATCATTATTTGGGCATTCAGTTTATGCAAGTTGATGGGCGAATAGCTTTGTGTCAAACAAAATACATTGATACATTATTGTAGCATTTTGGCCTTGAAGATTGCAAACTCCCATGGAAATAAGTTCGCAATTGGTTCTTTTGTGATGTTAAAATTGCATTTGATGTTGTTCTCTATCACAAGGTTGTTGGATGATTGATTTGCGTCTGCATAACTCATCTTGATAGCCAGTCTTTTGTCTCTCAGATGAGCAAGTTTATGCATTGCCCAGCTGTCAAGCATCCATAGGTGTTTAAGAGTGTCTTTTGCTACTTGAGTGGTACCCCGCTACTTGGATTGTTTTATTCCAAGGGGGGATCATACTACCATATTTACATGTTTTTCAATTTACACACCTAGGGATTCCCTTTATCTTTCACTTTTAGGGGATAATTTCAATTCAATCTCTTGGTATCGAACCTTGGACCATCAATCTTGAGTGTGTATGTTGTACTTTTACATTTCTAGCTAATGGAAGAGTAGATGGAATATTAAACTTTAAGAGAGAGAGAGAGAGAGAGAGAGAGAGAAGAAGAACAACAACAAAAAGTTGATTTCAATCTTTTATCTTTACTTTGTTATATTGAAATCAAGAAGTATGAGGAGATCATTTGAAAAGTAAGCATCCCTATATTGAACTCAATAAGTATGAGGAGATCATTTGAAAACTATTTATCCCCTATTTATAGCTCTTGTACAAAATTTCTATAAATAGAATTTCACTTTTCTTGAGTTCTAAAATAGTCAAAAGATGAAATAAGGAATATGTTTTCATCTATATAAATACAAGGATCTACTATCATGATATATTGTATTACAGGTTTTTACCCACATGTGGGAGATGATTTCTCTACCAGATCTCCTTTGTCTTCATCTATCTTTCCTTGTGTGTCTTCATAATAGCTTCATTCCTTGCCCTTTGAATATATCAAAGGACAAATTACCTATTTTTTCACTAAATCAATGAGTATGTGCCATTATTTTTGCCTATTTCTAATGTCGTCTCATTTTAGTAGTACCTTGGATTATAGATCTTTTGTGCCTAGTGGGTCCACATCAACGGAGGAGATGAAAAGGTACTCCCTTTCTCTCTTTATTATAGAATTTACAAACTCCATCTCCATTCACCTATTTATATAGCTCAAGGGAGGCAATGATTTTGTATGGTCAACATATAAGATGTAGTGCTTGATCTCTAAAGACAACGGACAAAAACACTAATGTATAAACCCACTGATTTTTACTCCATTTGACTTGGCCTTATGAATTATTAGATTGTCTTATTTCTTCTTTTTGGATAACGACTCTTAAAGGAACTTCATCCTGTTAAGTAGGGCCACTTATTTTTTTTGGAGTATGCATGGACACTGATTGATTATTAGACAAGAATCCTTTTCATAGTTTATATTATTTTTGTGCCGCCCCATTTGGATAATGACTCCTCTTGCAAGGTAGATTATATGGTGCATATCTTTGAGAGTCAAAGAGTAGAAAGATTCTATGAATTGAAAAAGATAATTGTTTGGTTGTAGTTTGGAACATTTGAAAAAATGTGGGTCTCAAATTTTCAACAGTTATAAGCTCCTATGAGTAAAAGAGTCAAAGATCATTGTTTCCTTTGGTTGTGGTTTGGAAGCTTTGAAAAAATATGGATCTCAAAAATTTGAACATTTATAAGCTTCTATGAATAAAAGAGTAGTATCATTTAGACATACACCAAAAAGTCCATGACTATGTGTGTAGAAAAAGAGCAAGAATTAGAAGGTCCCTACATTGGGGTTATCCTAAAGTTCTATCACAAAATCAATTGTAAAGTTAACATTAGATTCATATCGAGGATTAACCAAGTTAAGAAATTAGCCTACTAGTTAAGTCTAAAGAGTGAGAAGGAGGAGGTCTTGAGCTCAATCCCTATAGGTAGGTGCGCAAGGGAGTGTTTTGCCCAAGTATCACTAGTACACATCACTCATGTGCACTCAAGTCTACTAGGATACATTTCTAGTTGAGAGCAGTAATGGGATGAGAATGCATGCTTAAAACGGTTTATTTTTCAAAAAATCATGAAAGAAATGATTTTTTTATTAGAGCCATCTCAAAATCAGGAGGCTTGTGATGGTGTTGAAGTGAGTAGAAAGGGTCATGGATCAATTTCAAAAGTTTGGTGTGAACTTCTTAAATTTAATAAAGTAAAAAACTTTGGATTACGTAGACTTCATCATGTAGGAAAGTATCGGCTCTGCTTGAATAAGAAAATCATGTCCGTATTTGGTGATTATAAACATATTCATGGAAATATACCTTATGAGGTAGGAAAACAAAGTTTACATTTTGGTTACACTGAATTGAACAATATATGTATAGATATTAGGAGGCTTTAAACATATATGGTTCAGTTCTATGACATGAAAGAAAATGAATGTTTTGGCCTTTTGAAATTTTTAATAAAACTCGACGAAGCTGAAATTATAATACATCAAAAGATGGAGAAAATTAGTATTGCACCAATGAACAGAGCTTTGGGCTATAGCCTTGGTAAACTGGATACTCCATCTCTCAAAGTACAATAAAAAATGGAGTTATGGTGGGTTGGGTGTGCTCAAGTTCCATCCGAGAATCATAGAGTACTTAAGTGGTTGTTCTCACATACAAACATTCCAAATGTTATCCTAGGAAACATTTAGTGAATTGGTGGTTGTTAAGCACTGTGGAAAGTTTAAAATTGAGCGGCATTTGAGTGGAGGCTTAAAGACTCTTAAATGCATGTTTACTATAAGCAGGGGTGCAAATTGTAAGTACCCTTGTTTATACTACATGCAAAGTCCAAGTACAAGAGGGTGGATAACTAGAATTGAGGGTGGAGAAGCTCCTTCTACGCAAAATGTTCATCTACATAATTTCTCATCTTCTACCATGATTTGGAATCCTATACTTCCAATACAATTGACAAATGTGCATATTCCATCTAGCCTACAACTCTTGTAGATGAATGTATTACAAAATGTGAAGCTTTGCTTTCAGAAATGGTATTTCATGGTGGTGATGTTCATCTAAGAAAAGATCCAAAACTTTTACAAAATACAAGTGATGTACTACATGATGTCCACCAAACATATCATGATCTTAATCTTTACGTTTTTACAACACATTCTTTTTTTGCATGGTCCATTCTTTCTAGAAAAGGAACACTTGCCACATGGAACACTCAAGGGATGGAAAAATCTCATTATCAAGGAAGAACAAGCTTCTTCAGATGCACAAGAAAAGAAGTAGGAGTGACAAAAAGTAATCCACTCAAAGAGCTTTTCGATTGGTTCTTTCGAAGACAAATAGAAAGGAGCATATGCCATATACTATCAACATACTAAAAATATACACATTATGGCATTTATATACCAATGTAAGGAGGAATTCCTTTTAGGATAGAAGTTGGATTAAATGTAACAAGAGGAATGACATCTTATACTAATGTGAAGCTACAAGAGCAGAGATGGTATCAAAAAGGATTTCTAATATCTTTTGGTATTTTTCTTACCAAAAATTACATATGGATGTATTTATAGTTTTTGAAACCATACAATTGTTGAAATACAAGGCAATTATTCTTCTTTGAGTCTTTTGAATGAGCTTGAATCTAGAGAATCTCCTTTGTATCTGAGATACTCTTTCCTCCTATATCCATCAATAGTTTTTACATATGAGACCTCTGCAGCCAGTGCATAGCTAGAATAGTACATGACGTAACTAGCTCTTGAAGCATTTAGCCTTAGGCATAGCCAAATATCCTAAATTTTGTTATTCTCTTAAGAATCAACATCCTATATGCATTAAATGGCAATGAGGAATAGTCCATGTATTTTGATAAGGTCTTTAAAGAGAATAGTGCAAAATCACATCCTTCAATGTAAAGCTTATGTACAACACAAAATAAATGTAGATGTAATTTTGGAAGATAGTGAATAATTGATTGTATATCCTCTTTTGTTTTTCCTTTATTCTCCAAAGATTTCCTTGTTCCTCCCCTGTTCTTAGAAAATTTTCTAATACAAATAGCTACAAAAAAGCAACAAAAGTAAGATTCTATATGTGTTGGGTGTTGGAGTTTGAGGTCTACGAAAACATGCGAACAACACAAGGAAGAAGAAGAAGCTCGGAGCACAACACACAATACTGAATGTATTACTAAGAGTATGTACAAAGATAAGTGATATGTTAGGGTTATAGGCATATATACAAGCCAGAGGAAAAACCTCCTCAAGAGGGAAAAAAGTGCCCCGATGGTCCTCGTGTGTTCACACACATCACTACCAAAATATATCAACAAATCCCCCTGGGAGTGATGCGATGAACAAGGAGTTGGCACTCATGTATAAGGAAGTGCCAAGCTATGTGGAATCAATCCACAAAAGGAAGTAAGCCCCAAGCTTTGCAAAAAGCTTCAAACTTCTCCCTAGACAGAGTGTTATGAATTATGGAACGTGTTGAACAAGGAATTGTTGGAGCGTTAATTTATTAATGTATTAATGTGTTTTGGTGTTTTTTCTTGGAGTTAGACATCTACGGAAGCACGCGAATAACACAACAAAGAAGAAGAAGGAGCTTGGAGCACAACACACAATACTGAATGTATTACCACTAGAATGTACAAAGATAAGTAACCCATTAGGGCTATAGGCATATATACAAGCTGGGGGAAAAAAACCTCCTAAAGCTGGCACTCATGTATAAGGAAGTGCCAAGCTATGTGGAATCAATCCACAAAAGGAAGTAAGCCCAAAGCTTTGCGGAAAGCTTCAAAATTCTCCCTAGGTAGAGCCTTTGTGAAAAGATCTGCAATGTTCTCCTGTGTGGGCACATATGCAAAGTTGATCTCTCCAGCAAAGAACCTCTCCATGACATAATGATAATGCACCTCAATGTGCTTAGTGCGAGCATGGAACACAAGGTTCCTCACAACTGCCAATGCGCTCTGACTGTCAGTGAAGATGGTGGTGGGAGAAGATTGACCAACACCCAAATTAACCATAAGGTGTCTAAGCCACACACACTCAACAATCACTATGAAAGTTGCCCTATACTCAGCCTCACAATTGGAAGTGACCATAATAGGATGCTTCTTGCTCAGCCAAGATATGCATGAGCTACCAAGCATGAAGCAAAAACCACTAGTGGACACATGAGTGTCATAGCAACCAACCCAGTCAGAGTCAGAAAAAGCATGTAAATCTGGCGATAGTGATTGTAATAAAGTGATAGTTAGGACATGGTTGAACCACACCCTTGATAGATAGGAGATGGTTGAACTACACCCTAAGAGAGAGGATTAGGAAGTAATCCTCAACCATGACTTTTGGGGTAAGTGGTTAGCTCATCACATTCCTAACGGTTCTGAGTTCAATTCCTTACATTGGTATCAGAGCCTAGCAAGTAGGCTTGGGAAAGGTGGATTGACCTAATGGCCTCTAAAAAAGGCGCTTGGGCATCCTCTATATGAAAGGCTACAAGGTAGCGCACGTCACTTTCACAAGCTAGCCTAACAAAGATTGAGGTGTACCTCTCAATCCGTAGGTCGGATTGAGGCATGTAATATACCGTTGGAAAGCTCTCATAACAAACTTTCCAAATCTAGTGAGATAGCTAGAATGTGGAAAGCCCTTGGATGGGTGGCACTTGATTGAGGGTTCAAGATACCAAACATGGTGAGAACAAGGTTCAAGACTGAGGTTGAGAACAAGGGCCCAAGACACCAAGGTTGCAAACAAGAAGGTTCAAGACACCAAGGTTGAGAGCAAGGGTTCAAGAGACTAAGGTTGCAAACAAGGTTCAAGAAACTATGCCACGTTGAGGACATCAATTCAAGGGTACCTAGGGAGTTCAAAGGGCTGATCACAGAGGCTATAGGGATACAAGAGCAGATCATTGAGGACAAGGATTGACCAAGGGGGGAAGAATGTAATAAAATGATAGTTAGGACATGGTTGAACCACACCCTTGACAGATAGGAGATGGTTGAACTACACTCTAAGAGAGAGGATTAGGAAGTTATCCTCAACCATGGCTTTTGGGGCAAGTGGTTAGCCCATCACATTCCTAACCAAGAGCTTGTGAGTTCAATTCCTTACAGTGATCCCCCCTTGGGATAAAACAATCCAAGTAGTCGGGTACCACTCAAGTAGCAAAATATGCGCTTAACTGCCTACCAATGCTTGACACCTGGGCAATGCATAAACCTGCTCATTTGTGAGACAACAAATTGAATATCTGGTCGAGTAATGCATAAGTAAATCAAGCATCCAACTGCTTGCAGATAGAGAACAACATCAAATGCATCTCCAGCATCATGAAGAATTAACGTAAGCCTGTCTCCATAGGAGTGGCAATAGGCTTACAATCTTCAAGGCCAATATGCTGCAATAATGTGTCAATATATTTTGTTTTGACACAAATCCATTCCACCATCAACACACATAAATTGAATGCCCAAATAATGATGCAAATGCCCCAAATCAGACATCTCTAATGAGGCATGCAAATCATCCTTGAAATCAGCAATATGCTTCTCATGAGGACAAGTGAGCAGCATGTCATCAACATACACAACCATGATCAGAAGCACATTATTATCACACTTAACATATAAGGTGCTTTCAGTTGGACTGTTCTCAAAACCATGTGCAATCAGATAGACATGTATCTTTTCATACCAAGCATGTGGTGCTTGCTTTAAACCATATAATGCCTTCTTTGACCTGTACACCTCGTTTTCATGCCCTTTCTGTACAAAGCCATGGGGCTGAAAAACATACACTTCTTCATGCAAATCACCTTTCAAAAATGTTGTTTTAGTGCCCAGCTGATGTACATTACAATCATAATGAGCTGCAAGTGCACAGATGCTAGGAACAATAGTCATTCAACATGTAGGTGCAAAGGTTTCATCAAAATCAATGCCTCTTTCCTGCGGATAACCCTATGCAACAAGCTTAGCCTTATGCCTATCAAGTGTTCCATCAGGTTTACGCTTCAGCTTGTATACCCACTTAGTGCCAATGGAGTTCTTGGGAGGAGGAAATTCACATAAAAACCAGGTACCATTTTTGATGATAGCATCATATTCAGATTGCATTGCAACCATCCAATGTTCAGAATTTTGTGCTTCATCAAACGAAACAGGTTCAGTCTCATCACAAAGACTAGATGCAGTCACAAGATAGAAATCTGATGCAAAAGAGGCACTATGAGAGCCTGAACAAGTATGGTATGATAGAGGTGCATCTAATTTGTTGTCACGCAAAGTCTGCTCTAGCCATTTTGGCATAGGTCAAAATACAACCTTCACATACATGTTTTTTGGGTGCCTCAAGTTTGGGCAAAGAGGACACCATTTCAGATTTCTGCAGGCATAGCAAACTAGCAAAATTCAAATGACCAAAGCATGCATGCCAAAGCTTTGCATCAGTCATAGCCTAAGAATCATGTACTACACACACCGAATCATTCACAAATCTTTCATAGTCTATGAGCTTATATAGCCCATGACATAAAATGCTAGAAGCAATAATCATGTGGCCATTTGATAGATCATGAGCTGTACATTTGTCATCAACAAATTTCACAACCAAGCCAATCTTGGCTAATGCAAAAACTGATAGCACATTTTTCTTGATCCCTGGCACAAATAAAGCATCCAAAAAATGAAAGAACTACCATCAACAGTAGTCAGAATGATCTTACCAACTCCCATGATAGGATAAGAGGAGTTGTTGGTGCATGTGATAGTATTCCCTATAGGAGCAAACTCAAGTGAAGTGAAGAAACTGCAGTGTGAGGTAATATGTTTGGTTGCCCCACTATCAAAATACCAAACATTTGAGTCTATTGCAGACATACATTGCTCATGAGAAGATGGGTCAAAACTGCAAACAATAGTAAATGCCCATTCTTCATTCTGCACAAGGTTAGCAGACTCTATTTTCGGCGTAAAGGCCTATGCAACAACCATTCTAGCCTCTTTTTCTTTGCCTCTTTTGGAACCAGTTTTGGATAGTTATTTTTGAAATGATCATTTCCTTTACAATACTTGCAAAACAATTTTTGCTTTTCTGATTTCTTCTCATCTTTGTCTTCCTTTTTCGAATGTGCAACATTTGTAGATTTTTGGTTACTAGTAGATGAGCTCCATTTACCTTTGCCCTTCTGACTAGCCAAGAAAGCTTGATCTGCAACATGCATAATGGACCTGTTCTACCTAGAATAATCTTCCTCCAATAGAACATAGACTAAATCCTCAAATGACAAGGCATTTGGATTGCCTTTCATCATCAAATGAAGAGTAGAAGCAAAACTCTCATATGAATTAGGAAGACCATTCAGAGTGGTCTGCACAAATGAGCTATTTGGTATAAATAAATCAATAGAAATCAATTGTTCCTTTAAGTCCTTGATCTTTGTTAGAAAACTATCCATAGAATCACCTTCATTCATATGCTCACTCTCCAACTGTTTTCAGAGGTAAGCAACACGAGCTTCATTCCTAGCTTGGTACAATGTGGTAAGTGTATCCCAAGCGTCCTTAGCTGTCCTACAAGAGAGAATGTGAGGAATAATGGCACGTTTGTCAGACAAGGCTATCAATGCATGTGCCTGAGCATCTCTGCCATCCCAATGAATTTGCTCTACACTAGGTGCAGTAGAATCCGCAGCACGAACAAGAATCTGAAGAATATCAACATCTTCAACACCATTTGCAACCAATACATGTCGCATCATATAAGCCCACAATGGGTAATTGGTACCGTCCAAGTTATCCTCAATAGCCAACATACAAAATACATCATTGCTTTTAGCCATGGCCACTAACTAAAATACCTTGATGCAAAAAAATGATTGTATCTAAAAAAATTGAACAAAATTACCCTTATGAGTTCTACTAGACTTGTAGCAGACTTTGAGATGCTTATACTAGCAAACCGAAACCTAGATATATCTTTGGCACAAAAAGACAAAATAGCTTGCATAAGCATTGTGATAGTACATTTGGAGGTTCAAACGAGCGCATATCACAATTTTGGCACCAGAAACCGATGTTGTTTTGATCTGCTAATCACCGTGAGTATGCTCACCAAATTTCGTGTGATTCTGAGACTGTGACCAAAGGGGTGTTGATGATGCCCTAGATGAAGAGGCAACCTGCTCTGATACCAATTGTTGGAGTTGGACATCTACGGAAGCATGTGAACAACACAAGGAAGAAGAAGAAGCTTGGAGCACAACACACAATACTGAATGTATTACCACTAGAATGTACAAAGTTAAGTAACCCATTAGGGCTATAGGCATATATACAAGCCATGGGAAGAAAACCTCCTAAAGAGGAAAAAAAGTATCCTGGCGGTCCTAGTGTTTTCACACACATCACTACTTAAATATGTCAACATTTTTGATATAGGAGTGGAAGGTTCGTGAGGGCATGAAAGGTGTGAAAGGATGGACATCAATAATTTGATTTATAATTTATATAGTTTGTAAAAAAACCCACATAGAAGGTTCTATTTTTAGAAATAGTTAGTAAAGTAGTGGTTAGAATAAGGGTCGACGTAGACCGCAATTTTTGATATTAAAGCAAAGACTTTCTACAAAAGTTACCAACTTTTACTTTCACACATGCTTTTTGAAGTCGCTCTCATGTAACCACTATTCTGACATAATAAAAAATTGCTATAAATACATGCACTTTGTGGACTGTCGAAACGAAGTGCATGGGTAGATTGCACCTAATACTGCATTCTATCTCATCTCCTAGTGTGTCCATTATTTTGTGTGTTTTTAGCATTCGTAACCTCTGTGTGTGCGTGAGTAAGATCCTGATAACAGTGGTATCAGAGCTCTATGCACATGAGTAAGATCCTGATAATAGTGGTATCAGAGCTCTGTGTGCATCACTATGGAGGGGTCTATTTCTCTTTGCTTTGGCTGCTATTCGCTATTCGCTATCATTTTCATTTCTGATTCCAATTCATGTTTCTGATTCTGATTCCAATTTTGATTCCGTCTTTTTCTTTGTTTCCGTTTTTGTTTTGGTTTTGATTTTTGTTTCTGTTTTGGTTCTAGTTTCCGAACCAGAACCTACGTTAACACCTACGTTAACACCTACGTTAACACCTACGTTAACACCTACGTTAACACCTACGTTAACACCTACGTTAACACCTACGTTAACACCTACGTTAACACCTACGTTAACACCTACGTTAACACCTACGTTAACACCTACGTTAACACCTACGTTAACACCTACGTTAACACCTATGTTTACACCTATGTTTATTCCTTTGACTTAGTCCATGGCATTGACTAAGGCGTCAATATTACTTTAGCATCTTTGGCACCCATGGCTCCCATTGGCAGTCGTTAGCTATGTGCAAACCAATTTTAATTTATGAGTGGCAATAAGGAGTTTTATATTCACCAAGGAGGGAGGACTTGAGCCCACAACCTCACTCTCACAAAGGAAGTGTTTCACCACTACACTATCTCTTTGTGTTATCACTCTGGTTCTCTTTTCTTATATTTAACACAACTTTCATCTCTTTCTTACTTTTTCAATTCCCAAGAACAAACCCTTCCTTTTACATTTTAATTAAAGCAATCTCAAAATTGTTTTTACATATCTAGCAAGATGGTTTTGTTCTCTACATACTCGTGGACCCTACAAACACCATGGAGGATTTTGGTGAGTCACCTCTACCCGAGATAACACTCAAGCAAGAGCTCCAGCTCCTACGATATGAACTTCAAGGCATGAAGGACGAGATCCGACAACGCAACAAAGTACTCCAGAAGATGCAATCTAATGAAGTTAATCTTACAGGGGTGGTAAAAGCTATTGTCTTTGCCCAATTGGATGGCACACATTCCAAGATTGGTTTTAAAAATTACCTATTTCTACGATTTTATGGCTGTAAGGATGGCCCTTTAGTTCTTTCATGATTGTCATAGTTTGATGATTTTAATACGATGAAACATATGTTGAAAGTGAAAAAGTCAAACTTGCCACTAACTATTTAGTAGGAAAAGCTAAGCTCTGGTGGAATGTCTTGCACCACAGTACAGATTGTCCAAGAATATGAAAGGCTTTCCAAGATAAAGTGAAGGATTCTTTTCTTCCTCCTCAATATCATGTACATGTTCAATGTGCATGGAAAACCTTTACATGGAAGGAGGGTGATATGGTCACTACCTACATGTAGCGGTTCTGACAAAATTTATTATTGGTCCAAATGCTCAAAGATGTACTGGAGGATAGCTTGCAATGGAAATGCAAAGATGGTTTGGAGGTGGGAATCCAAGCCAAGCTTCACACCCTACATCCTACAACCCTCAATGAGGCTATCTCTTTTACCTATGATGCAAAGAAGTAATTCTAGTCCATAACCAAGTGGATCTATCTACAACAACCACATCAACAACCACTTTTTGTTGAACCCACGTTTCCTATGAAGCGTAATTTTAATGCCCCATCTTACTCTAGTTTTCCTCGTCCTCCACAATCCAATTACTCAACTACACCTATTGCTTCATCTCTCCAACCTATCAAACCACCTACCCTACAAACTTCAGTGGTGGATGCCCAACAGAAGCGACCATGTATCACCTGCTGGAATTGTGGTAAACTTGGACATACAAAAATGAAGTGCCGATTGCGACCTCTTCACATGAAACCAACTACAGCTCAATTGCACTAATGAAGAATTTCCTCCTATTTGGACAAAGGAAGCATTGGAGAAGGACTTAAGTACCTTGGGTAACGATATCTCTATTCATTCTTTACTTTGTAGGCAGGGTACTATCAATAACAAACTAGTTAACATTTTACATGATGATGGTAGTTCACATGATTTCATTTCACATTTATTAGACAAGAACTTAAATTAAAAGCATTTCCTTCCTTTGTATAAAGTGAAAGTTGCATTTCAAGCTACTCATTATAATGTAACAAGAGAAGTACAAGATGTTATGATTAGCATAGGCCCATATGTAGATGCACAAACATTTTTAATTGCACCTTTACAATCTTACGATGTTATACTTGGTATGCTTTTTCATCATCATTATAACCCACTCATTGACTACCATACACATACCTTTAACTTTGAATTTAAAGGGCAAATCATTACTTTGTTTGTGCTTCATGATTTCCAACTATTTCCATTGATTAGTCATACTCAAGTAAAACGTACATTTAGGAAAGGATTCAATTCATGCATTGTTTTTGTCAATGTCATAAATGATTATAATCATACACTTCCCATTGCACATAAACCTTTCATGACCACTTATAAGGATTGTTTTATGTTTGATTATCCATCTCAACTACCACGAACGTGAGGATCTTTTGACCATAGCATAGACTTAATTCTTGGTAGTTATCCTCCTCATAAAGCACCTTATCGACATGGCCCACTACATCAAAAGAAAATAGAAAACCAAGTGAAGGACCTACTCCACAAATGACTTATAAGACCTCGTTCTTCCCCATTTGGAGCACCAATTCTCTTAGTAGAAAAGAAAAATAAAACTTATCAAATGTGCATTGGTTACAGAGCCCTTAATAAGATGACACAAAGTGATATTTTTAAGACTGCATTTAGTGCTCAAACCGACCATTATGAATTTATGGTAATGCCCTTTGGACTTAGTAATGCCCCTCGTACATTTTCACGAATGATGAACAACATTTTGTTTTTGTATTCTTCGACGATATACTTGTCTATAGTAAGAATGATAGTGAGCATGAGAAGCATCTTAAAA
The DNA here is from genome assembly GCA_020310875.1 of Ceratopteris richardii. Classification (NCBI taxonomy): domain Eukaryota; kingdom Viridiplantae; phylum Streptophyta; class Polypodiopsida; order Polypodiales; family Pteridaceae; genus Ceratopteris; species Ceratopteris richardii. The sequence continues at coordinate 194,381,257 of CM035407.1, read as the reverse complement.
TAGTTTTTCATTTGCTACGAGAGAACACACTTTATGCTAACCCTGAAAAGAGTTACTTCTTTCAATGTAAGCTAGAATATCTAGGATATATTATTTCAAGTGAAGGAGTGCATGTGGATCCAAAAAGATTGAAGTTATAGTAAAATGGTCTACACCAAAATGAGTCAATGATGTTCGTTCTTTTCTTGGGTTGGCTAGTTTCTATAGGAAGTTTGTTCAAAATTTTTCTTATTTAGAATTGCCCCTTACCTTGTTATTGAAAAATAAAATAAACTTTGCATGGGGACTTACTCAGCAACAATCCTTTGAAAAACTCAAACATGCACTTTCACATGAACCTGTTTTATAGTTACCTGATTTTTCACAACCATTTCATATCATTACTGATGTTAGTGGTTCAAGAATAGGTGCTGTTTTAATGCAAAATATTCATCCCATTGCATTTGAGAGTAAGAAGCTCAAGCCCTCCGAAAAGAACTATACTACATATGATAAAGAGCTGTTAGCAGTTGTGCATGCTTTGCAAATTTGGAAACTCTATCTTATGGGATTTGAGGTCTTAATCAAAACCGATCAACAAGCTATTCAGCATTTATTAAATCAGCCCTTAATCTCTGATCGCCATCTTCAATGGGCTTCATTCATTCAAAAATTTCAGCCCATGATCCAATATCATCGTGATAAAGCTAATGTCATAGCTAATGCTCTTAGCCATTTTCCTTCACCTTCTGTTGTTTTGCATAACATTTCTGTAATCCAAATTCATTCCTTTCAAGAAATGATTTCCACTTATGCATCTGATTTGTATTCCTCATGGAATTCAACAATGGTGCACCTTTATCTGATGAACATTATACATTTCATCATGGTTTACTTTATTTTCAACATAGATTGTGCATAAGCCAAGCTTTTAAAGATTTTTCCATCAAAGAAATGCATGAACCATCTTACATGGGTCATCGAGGCATATAGAGCACCATTTCTGCTTGCAAAAATTTCTTCTTTTGGCCACACATGGAAAAAGATATTGCACATTATGTTCTCAATGCATTGTATGTTAGCATGTAAAACGTCATCATGGTAAGCCATTTGGATTATTAATGCCACTTCCCATTCCGAATGAACTATGGGAACAAATCTCTATGGATTTTATCACATGTCTTCCTATCACTTCATCACATAGCGATATGATTTCGATAATAGTTGATAGATTTAGTAAATATGCATATTTCATTCTTTGAAGAAAAACTTTATCTCCACCTCATGCTGCAAAATTATTCATTAAATGCATTTTCCCACATTATGGATTTCCTAAAGTAATGTTACGTGATCGTGATGTTAGATTTTGTAATCATTTTTGGGCTGCCTTATGTCAACATTTTGGTTCTAAAATAGATTTTAACTCTGCATTTCATCTCGAAAGTAATGGACAAAGTGAGGCTAAAAAAAATACTATTCTTGATTTATTGCATTGCTATTCATTAGATAATGCCACTAACTGGGATCAAAAGTTGCCATTGCTTCAATTTGCTTACAATAACACCACGCACACCACTACTGGATGTGCACCTTTTGCATTTTTTCATGGTAAAAAGCTTCCCACTCCCATGTCACTCACCCTAACTAATATTCCAATGGCTGATTATATTGCTCAAGTTCACATTTTTATACTTCACAATGTTCACGAGCACATTAGGAAAAGTCAAGAACGTTACATGTAATATCAATACAAAATGATTAGCCAAGCAATTTAAAAATAATGATATTGTATGGTTATGTATTATTAAAAGAAATTTGGAAAAAAATATTTTGCAGCATCCTAAAATTAAACTTGCACCATGCTATTATGGACCGTTTCACATTATACAGAAAATTAATGATAATTCATTCATATTAGATATACCATCTCATTGGAATATGCATAACTCTTTCATATTAGTTTACTTAAACAATTCAAAGGCACAACTTTTCTTCTTCAAATGCTTATGAAAACCTCATAAAGCCTTGTAAATGCACTAGAGGAGCAATCTCTTGTGTGAAAGGACCATTTTTAGGGCACATGTATATAAGTCAATTGATGAAACTTTGTAAAGACTTTTTGCCTTTGTGAATAAGAGAGCTCTGATTTTTGAATTTGCTTCTTCTTCCTCTTGCATCTCCTTGCTTGTGAGCTTGCATGTGTGTTTGTAGCTTGGAATGAGTGCATGGAAGTGTTGTCTACCCAATTCATTGCTTTTTTGAAGTGTGTAATGTGTATGTGAGGTGTGAAGAGGTGTGTGGTGAAACTAGGTGAGTTGCACAACTCTGTTTTTGCCCATATCTTGAAGTAGATTTGTCAAAATCGGAAAAAAGTGGACCATTGGATGCGGCTCATCGAGATCTTCAAAAAGAAGGACCATTTTTAGGGCACATGTATATAAGTCAGTTGATGAAACTTTGTAAAGACTTTTTGCCATTGTGAATAAGAGAGCTTTGTTTTTTGAATTTGCTTCTTCTTCCTCTTGCATCTCCTTGCTCGTGAGCCTGCATGTGTGTTTGTAGCTTGGAATGAGTGCATGGAAGTGTTTTCTACCCAATTCATTGCTTTTTTGAAGTGTGTAATGTGTGTGTGAGGTGTGAGGAGGTGTGTGGTGAAACTAGGTGAGTTGCACAACTCTATTTTTGCCCATATCTTGAAGTAGATTTATTAAAATCGGAAAAAAGTGGAGCATTGGATGCGGCTCATCGAGATCTTCAAAAAGAACCCGCTATTGACCATATTCTGAGTTCGGAGCTGAGAGAAAAATCCGTTTTTGTGCTTACTACTATTTCATGTATCGTGACATCATTTCCACCTGTGAGATTGATGAATTTCCTTGATAATACCCATTTGCATTCCATAATAGCTATCTCACTTCATTGACCATTGTGCAAGTACATGTCTTCATACACTCGGTTAGGTTCAAGATACTTCTAAGATTGATAATTTAAATGTGTAATCCCCACTATATGCATTTGTTGGTGATAGAGGAATAGTCTCTTTTGTCACAAGTCCCTAAGTTTGTGCTTAGGTACACACATTTTTTGGCACCGTTGTCAAGGAAGTAGGAGTCCAACCAAGGTACTCGCATGATGGTATGAGCTCTTAGGAGAAGATACGAGTTGTGAAGAGGTGAATACTCTGCTTTGGTAAGTCAAATCTTTTTTGCACTTATTACTTCACACTTGGAAAGTGTCTATAGTAATTTAGTAGACTTAGGAAAGTGAGTGAGTAGGAGTAGAGAGTATGAAGAGAGGAGGAACATAGTAGGTAGGTAGATTTACCAAAATCACATTTTTTTTTATATTTTTATACCATTCAGCCTTGGGTGAGCCTAGGGTATAAAAGCCAGAAAGTTCATTTGCAAAAATCACTTGTCTATGCAAGTATCGTGGATAGTTGACGACCAGTATCATGGCCGTGAGATCGTGCACTTTTGCTGCCTTAAAGAGAAGCTAAGCAAGGAGAGAATCAAGAGAGAGCATCCGTGAGGTGAGACTACCTAAGATCTAATGTGGAAATCAAGTTAAAATATCTGAAAACGTGACCACGTGTGCAATCTATATCACAAGGTGAATATCGCGGGATAGAGTGAGATTTTGCATTCTATAGCACATAAGGGAAAAGAGGAGTGCATAAGGATCACATAGGCACAAAAAGTTTCAAAAACTTCTTTCATTTGAGTGAGTTAAGCCCAAGTATCATGACCGATTGAATTCAAGTATTGCAATACTTGAATTCCTGTGTATCCCGATACTTGGCAGGTATCGTGTATTGCTGATACCTTTTACGCCCCGTGTATCGCGATACCTTGGTATCATGTATGGTCAGGTTGCGTATCATGATACTTAAGTATCGTATATCATGACACTGTGTGTATCGTGTATCGCCGATCACTAAGTATCGTGTATCGTGAGATTTCGAGTATCATTGTTGCTCTAGCACAATGGTAAGTACCACGTTAAGAAGCTCCACCTCCTTAATGTCAATCCACGGAACAGATAGGAGTGATATGAAGATCGTGAATGTGAGATGTAATGAAAGTGAAGGTGAGAAGCGTAGAGATGCACACACACAATGAAGAGACAAGCAAGACACAATGGAAGGTAGGAAAATAGACTCTATTACTCAAGATCTCAATTACAAGCTCAAAATAGCTCTAAGCTATCTCTACTCATACAAGCTAACCTCAAAAATGAGCTCTCTAGCTCTATTTATAGTTTTTAGACTAGTTTTGACCGGTTTCACATCTAGTGACCGGCATAGTTAAAAAATAGGTTCTAGGTGTTATTTGAAGGGGTAGAAGAGATCTAAAAATAACCAAAATTGGTAGGCTCGTTCTACCTAAGCTCCTTAAGCTCAAGGACTCCTCAACTTGCATAAAATGGAGCTACTAATTACAAAAAGGGGTTTTTCTATGTTACATATGTTACAAGAGTGATGAAAATCACTGTTGAGAGTTTGAAAAGTATTTATAAAACATAATTCTTTGAAAACTGGCTCCCCACTACTTCATTGTGCTCTGTCTTTACATGCTTCCTCGACATCTGTGCCTTTGGCTACTGCCAACACCCCCTCCCTCTCGCTTCTGTCGTCCTCGACAGAACCTTGTTGTGGGGTCTGTCGGATATAATTTTGTAGGAGGTCCTGAGCGAGGGTGTGCTCTGAAAGGCGGATACCTCTTGCAAGATCTACTTCGAGTTTTTCGCAATCTATGGGTTGAGGTTCCTCTGGTGGCGGTATTCTGTAGTGCGTGGAGTACACTAGTTGTTCACAGGCAAATAATTGGAGTAGATGTGTAGGCCTGCTGATGAACACCTCTAAATGATACTCCCAAAAACCGGTAGTGAACATTTCTTTGAAGGTCATTTTATAGCACGCCGATAAATATTTGATGCGACAGTGCCAGGCGTAACACACCCAGAGCGATGGTGTTGTGATCATATCATATGCTAAATCTTCATTGCCATGCTCAAATCCCGGGGTGTTAACATGTGGTGCCTTGACGCAACGGAAGACTTTGAATACGATCTGCATCATGTCAAATATTTTGATTGTCATATGGGCAGCTACATCATCCATTCGTCGTAAGCAAGGGAGCCAGTGGCGAATCTTTGCCATCATATATCCAACCATGGGTGATGCACGGGGTGGTGTGAAATATGGATAATTGAGCCAGTCCTGGCACTGCTTGTTGTTCTGTACTTTGATTGCAAAGGCCTTCCAGGAGCGGCGTCATGGTATCAGTCCCCAACATGGGTTATACTTCAAATGGAGTGGTGCCTTGGCCCATGTGCTCATCATTTCTAGATATTCCTGTAATAAATCCTGGTGCCAGGTTGGTTGATATATTTCTCCTCTCTGTGCGTCCGTTGGCAAGTCTTCAGGCTCAAACTAAGTTGCATGGGAGGGTTTCTTGCCTGTCTCTTTTTTGATGGCTAGTTGATATTCTACCATTAACATAAAATACGGTTTATATTGTAGCTCATGCCCAGATATATACTTGCCAGGGGCCAAGTGAGCAAAATATGGGGATTGTAAAATATGTTCCTCTATCATGGACATTGCATGTAATTGTGCTTCCACCCTTGCGGAGTGGATCTTGCCAAGCTCTTCTAGAGTCTTCATCCATGCGGGGGTAGGGAGTTCAAAGGTAATCTGGCCTTCAGCCGTGACGCGTCTGCCTGGGATGGGTTGGGGTTCGTAGGCTTCTTCAAAAGTGTCCTCCACCGGGATAGTCACTGTTTCTTCCTCCGCTGGTAGTTCTGATGGGGAGTCTGGCCAAGGGGGTGCTTCGTAAGCTACTATCTGTGTTTGAAGAGTCAATATCTCGGCCCGTAAAGCATTGAGTTCCTCGATGATCTCATGAGATGTGGCCACAAGAGTTGTTGGTGCTTGCTGAATAGGTGCTCGTAACTGTAATATTTTGTGTTCCTCTTTGAGCTTTTGGTATTCCTCATTCATACTGTCATACTCCTCTAGTAGTCTGACATGATCTTCCAATAGCATCTGCATGGATTCAGAGGGGACAGCTTTGAAACGACTGGGACTCAAGGGTACGTCCGGTTGATCTAAAGCAGCTTCAAGGTTCTCTCTATTCTGGTCCTGTAAACGTTGGTTCTCTTCTTTAGCTACTGCGAGGTGACGTCTGAGTAGACCCATGTTTCTAGTGAGCGTTGCATTGTGAATGGTTTGAGCCCTTAACAAATTATCAATATCTATAATGACCTCTTTTGTCTTTTGTTCACTTTCGAGTTCAAGTTTGTGGTAGGCCTGGTGTAGCTCTTGGTAGTGCATGTTAAGGGAGGCATTCTTGATTGATAAAGAATTGAGCTGCGATTGTAAGTCGTTCGTAGTCTGCTGCATCATCTGGTAACTAGTCCCAAGAGATGCAAACTCATCTCTCACTTGTGTCATGCATGCGAACATTTGACAGAATGCGGTGTCAATTGTGGGTGATAATATTAATGGTGGAGTGAGTGAAGATTCGGTGGGTGTGGGTGTTGATGCAAGGGGAAGGGGAAATAGGGATGGGAAAGTGGATGCAGTGGTGACTGTGGAAAAATGTGATGTGCCTAAATGTGGTGGTGGAATGGATGAGGTGAGTGGTGGTGCAGTGGGTGGTGATATGTCCATGTCACTAGACGTGGTGTCAAGTGCTGTGACCATGAATAATGGAGTGACAGTGGGTGTGTGAGTGGGTGTAAATACAGATTTACAAAGGTTGCCGAATAATTTACAGATGGGGTTTCTTGTACTACTTGGTGGAGAGGGGAAAGAGGAAATACAGTGGGTCGGGGAGGTGAAACGGGGGAGAAGGTCAATGGAGGTGGAAATGGGAATAGGGGTCTTGGAGGGGTGGGCAAGGAAGGGAAGGATGGATGGAGAAATGGACTAGATAGAAGGTTGGACGTCCTAGGAGGGAGGCTAGGTTGTGCAGCTGCAGGAAGGGTGAGAGAAATTGAGGCAACAAAGGCTTATGCTATCGCACTATCGAAGGATGTGGATGGTCTGCGAGAGGCACGGTGTACAGGAGAGACTGGAGGGACGGGAGGTGAAAGAGGAGCGGTTGGGGTGGTGGGTACTTTGACAACAGTGGTGGCATGTACAGTAGAAGTGTGGGGCGGGGAGTCGATGATGATTGTTTCTTCTGCCAAAGAACCTTCAGGTATGAGGCATGCTTCCCTGGCCTGCTGTGAAGATTGGCCATCCGTCGGTACACGAATATATTGACCTGGTTTTGATAGTAAGCGAATTCGGCGTGGGTCAAACTGTGGTAGTGGCTTTCTCTACAAATATCATAATGCTTCATTAGTGCCTACTGACTTGACCAGTTCTCTGAAACCTTGGATGTAGGCTTCTTCAAAGCCTCTTGTAGTGAGTTCTTGTTCGACAAGCGCTTGGCTTTCTTCCTCTAAGAGTTTTTGGTGTGCCCAAATAGCTTGCATGGTTCGGTATAGCTTCTTGATCGCCAATGTATAGGCAGCTACTACAAATGTCTCATCTTCATGCGCGCTTGTGTCACCCTGGGTGTCAGTTTGCTGTTTCTGTGTGTCAGTCTGTACATCCTCTTGAGATTCATGACTGGCCTTACTGGCTTCATCATCTCCATCGTCATCATTGGTTTTTGTCCTCTCTTCTTTAGAGCTGGAGACTACTTGCCCTTGTGGTTGATTAGGGGGAGTTGTAGGGTAACTTGGTCTTTCATATTCCGGAGAGAAACATTGTCCTTCTGAAAATTGAAATTCGATTGAAAAAGCATCCGTCATTTCAAAGTCGAACGTGGTATTCAATGGTTCTGCTTCCAGATTGGGTATAGGAAAAGTAAACGCTTCCGCACCAATGGAGGTGGGAATTTCTACTGCTGTGGTGGTGGGTTCTTGAACTAAGGTTGCCTGAGAGGTAACTGCACTGCTAGTGCCTTCTGTGATGACAGGTCATGATAGTCGTATGTGAATGGGTTGTAGCTTTGCAGGGGGTTCCGTAGGTGACTGCTCTGGAGAGGGTTGCAGAGACGGGGACTCTAGAACTTGTAAGCATGGGATAGATCCTCGCATGTGCTTGCCTGCTCGTCCCTTGCTAGATTTTTTGGCTTTCTTGGTAGTCCCACTATCATGGTCACATTGTGTATGAGGATAGGAAGGTCCACCTCACCCATGCAAGGGGTTTCCATGCCTCCTAGCCCTATGAGGTATGCCTCAATTGGCCGCATTTCTATTCCTGAGTCCTTATAGTGGGACCATCTAATCGCACTAGTCACAACACCTGAATCAATTAAAGCCCTGAGCTCTTGGCAAGGGTTGCCGTGCTCTAGCCTGATTGTAATGAATGGTCTCCTATCCACTATGCTAGGATGAGTATTTGACTTTGCTTGACACATGGCCATGGGGTATCTGGGTGTTGTTTCCATATGGTTATAATGTTCTCTCACTAGTCCTTGTCTTCTTAACTTCATGTGCTTAATGCGTTCTATAGCTTCTGCCTGAGCTTCAACTTGTATTCTTTTTTCTTCCTCCTTACGCTTCTTTGCCAACGTGAGTCGTCTAAGCATATCCTCAGTAAGAGGTTCCTGATATAACTTGACTCTACAACCACTAATGTAATTAAGCATTATGTCTCCTTCTAGGGTGGCTAATTGTACTGCTCCACTTGTTGAGAGTGTGTTAATGATCATAGGTCCATAACCTCACTTTTCTAATTTCCGTGCATGCTGTTTGAACGTATATACTAGGACTAAATCTCCTTCTTTTAAGCCTTTATCTTTCAAGTGTGCATCGAAATAGGCTTTCTGTCGCTTCTTTGCTGCATATATTCCTGTTGCTGCTTTCAGCCTGGTTTCTCCTAATCGTTCCAAGTCCATTGTTCTTGATGATAATTCATGGCCGGTCCACTGATGTTCTTGTGCAACCTTAAGGATCGGTATCAAGAAGTCCAAAGGAAGCACAACATTCTGACCAAAAACCATATGAAAGGGAGTTGCATTGAGTATGGTCTTGTAGGCCACTCGATATGCCCAAACAGCGTGGTGTAACTGTTTGTCCCAATCTGAACGTTTGTTGTTTACGAGTTCCGTCAGTACGTTACAAAGGATCTTGTTAGTACTTTCTGTCTGACCATTGGCCTGAGGATGATATGGTGCGGATTTCTTGTGAATCACCATAAAATCCTGTAACAAATATTCAATGACTTGGTTTAGAAAGTGAGTTCCTTGATCGCTCACTAACTCTATAGGCAATCCATATCTTGTAAAGATATTTTCAAATAAGAATTTTGCAGTCGTGTGTGCATCATTCTTTTTTGTGGCCTTGGCCTCTACCCATTTGGTAAGATAATCCATCGCAACAATAATGTATTCAACATGTGTACCTTTTGCAGGGGGGTTTATGGGTCCTACAAAGTCTATACCCACTTAGAAAATGCACGTCCTCCCATCATGGGTTTCAATGGCATTTCATCTCTATGAGTAGGAATTGAGTTCTTTGGCACACATCACATCTCTTAACATAGGTATGTGCATCCATGTGAAGAGTGGGCCACCATAATCCTGCAAAGAGGATGGCTTTGATGATCCTATTGGGGCCAAAATGACCTCCTGCAACACCTTGGTGTGCACTCTCTAGTACGCACAAATAATTGCTTTCATCATGAACACATTGTCTTAAGTATCCGTTGCGTCCTCCTTTGTATAGATTGTTGCCAATAAGTGAATAGTCTTGTGCTTCCTGCTCTAAACTGCGTTGTCGTGCTAAGGTCATTCCTTGAGGGAATGTTTTCGTGCTCAAGTACATCACTAAAGGTTCACTTCATTCTGGTGTGAGAGACATGTGATATAATGTAGCATGTTCTACTGGTGGTCTTTCATAAGGGCATTCTTTACACAACTTGTAGATGTCTGCTTCCATAGAAGGCCAATATACTCTTAGTCTATGCAGGGTCTGCAACGTACGATATTTCGAATGATGTTGCCTTAATGCACCTTCGTGTGCTAATTGCAACCAATTTGCATGTTGTGATTCATCTACACAACAAGCAAGAATCTTTTGATTATCCTGGGGTCCGTATGTCAGAATATGGACTATTGGCTTAGCCCATTCTGGTACTATCTCAAGGTTAAACAAGTATGCATCGGGTAATTCATCCGCTATTCCTTGAGGAGCTTCTCCTCTGGTTAATCTTGAAAGGTGGTCAGCTCTAAGATGTGTCTTTCCTTTCCTGACTACGACTTCGAAATCATACTCCATGAGTAATAGAAACCAACGTATCAATCGTCCTATATTACAAGGTTTATTGACTAAGTACAATAATGCTTAATGATTTTTGAAGAATGTGAACTTATTTGCCAACAAGTAGTGTCTGAATTCCTTTACTGTGTAGATCATCCCTAATCCTCGTTCCGTAGTGGTGTAGTTCTTTCTGCTGCATTCAACTGTCTGCTTGCATAAGCGATGGGGAGATCTATATTGCCTTCATTCGTGGGTTGTGCCAACACACATCCTATGGCATAGTTGGATGCATCCACATGTACGTGGAATGGCTTGCTCAAATCCGGGGTTGTTAATATAGGTGCCGAGCACAAATGTCGTTTCAATTCATTGAATGAATTTTCACACTCATCTGTCCATTCAAACTTGGTCAAAAGAGAGTACAAAGGCTTGGCTATGATTGCATACATGTGTATGAATCATTTGTAATAACCACAATGACCCATAAATGCCTGTACCTCTTTTATGTTATTTGGTCTAGGTAGATCGGCAATTACTTTCACCTTTTCTTCATCCGTAGAGATTCCGTTCTTTGACACAATGTGTCCTAGAATTTTGAATTGTCTGACCATGAAAACACATTTTTCTGGGTTCAGAAAAACCTGATATTCTCGACATTTGTCAAATACTTGCCTTAGTTGTGGGATATGAGTCTGCCTCATATTTGAATGTGCACATATGTCATCGACGTAAACTTCCAAATTCTTGCGTAAGAATTCCTTAAAAATGTGACACATGAGTTGATGGAAAGTGGCGGGTGCATTTGTGAGCCCAAATGGCATCACATGAAATGCAAATATGCCCCATTCTGTGGCAAAAGCCATCTTGTGTTCATGTTCTGGAGCAATGGCTACTTGATTATAGCGTGAGAAACCATCAAGAAAGCTGTAAACTTCCTTGCTCGCAACTCTTTTCAATAAATGTTTTGTGATAGGAAGAGGATAACTGTCTCTAATCGTGGCCGCATTAACTTTTTTAAGGTTAATACACACACGCAATTTTCCATTCTTCTTGGGCACAATTACAATGGGAGATACCCACTCGGTATGCTCAATTTCATAAATGAATCTTGCTTCTATCAAACGATCTATTTCTTCTTGAATCTTTGCAGCGTAGTTATCATTGTACGTGTATGGTTTCTGTTTCGTAGGTTTTGCATCTGGAGTCATAGGGATTCTATGGGAGCATATATCCGGGTCTACTCCTTTGAAGTCTTTGTAGCTCCAAGCAAATACGTCTCTATATTCCGGTAATAGGGCAACTAACTCTTCTTCTTCTTCGTTCATCAAATCATGCCCAATGTATGTACATTTTTCTTCTTCTCCTTCTATGGTGACTATGATTTTTTTTGTTTTCTCTCGGTTATCATATACTTCTCCAACATCAACTTTTCTTTTAGGCATTCATACCATGATTCGTCTATCTTCTATTTCATACTTCTTGAAATTTTTGAGAACCTCAAACAGAGATTCTTCTTCCTCTGACATGGTTTCTTTCTTCTTTCTTTTCTTGCCTTCACTTTTGGCAGTCATGTGTGGTTAACCTCACATCATTTGTAAGCTCTTCATGTCTCTGAGGGTGAGTTTCTACTTCATAGAAGTATTCTTCATCTGATGCAAAAGGTGGATCCATAATGATTGACTCTAGATCAGAGACGCTTGCATCCTCAAATGCATCAGTGCTAGGTTCGCAATCTTCAATAATGAAATCACACATGATTGGCTCTATTGTGAAGAATGAAATGTCATATCCATCCTCGTCGCAGTGGGGTGTCCATTGTTCTTCATTGATGGCTACATCCATTGTTGCTAAAATTTTTGCCCAACCATGAGGTTCGAATTGCTCGTCTGGAAATACTATAGGTGCGTAACCTGGGTCTTGAAGGGTTCGTGGATGTTGTTCTGAACCTAAAGTCCTAGCTTTTAACAGTTCTTCTTCTTGTTTAGCTACTTTACACATCCATAGATGAGTGTCCTCATGCAACCATGAGGGGTCGGACTCCAATGAGTGTACTGATTTTGTTTCTTCTTGTGTCTTATGGATGGTATTCCATTGTACTGGGGGTACGTCTCGATGGGAATAGTCTTTATGATTGACTTTAGTAGTCACTCTTAAATGTTGCAAGTACAAAGAATTAGTTCCCCAGTCTTGTACGATTTGCAACTGACGCATGAATGGCCATCCTAAAATCATCTCGTAAGCATGATTTTTCCCAAAATCACAAATGGCAAAAGTATGTTCAAACTCCACACCACAAGTGGTGAGAGATATGCCTTCTAGTAAGCCTAATGGTTTTTCTATATGTCCGTCGGCCATTTGTAGCTTCATCCTGGTGGGTCTTAATGCTGGTTTACCCCAACGTTTCCATAAAGCAGTGGTAGCAATGGCTACTCCGGCTCCTGAATCTAAGATGGCTTTGGTGGTGTAGCCCTGATGGGTTATCGAAAGATAAGTGTTACCTCCCTCTCCTTCGCTTACATCTCCGATCCTTTCTACATGCATCTCTGTTACCTTCTTGTGTGATCCTATCTGAGAGAGGGCAGTAGCAAGCTCCTTGAATTGATTTGCTACATGTTTCCACAATTTTGGTTTAACCTTCAACAATTCCTAGAGTGAGATGGCATTGTACTTTAGTGTTCCTGATCACTTCTGTGTTCCTAGGGATTACTGATTCTTCATTCCTCACTATTATCGTGGGTGCACTCATGCTAATAGACTTGGCTTCCCAAGTTCCTATAAACTGAGGTAATTCTTGCAAAGAATTGGATTCAAAACTTGTGTGTTCACTCAGTTGTTCTTCCTCTACTTCATCATAAATAGAGGGGATGTCTTGGGGAAATTGCTCCTGCAAGTCATCTATTTCTTGAATAGGAGGATGAGTTCCTTGCTCTTTTCTCCACTTCTCTTCTTGTATGTCTCTTAGAAATTCGTGTGAATATTTATGTATGGAAGATAGGTTGTCTTCACCTTTTGCATTTGGTACTTGACACAGGGATGGTACATTGTTTTCTTGGGCCTCTGAGACATTAGGGTTCCTATGCAGATTCTTTTTCTCGTTGCTATTGATAAGGTATTCTAGCCTTTCTAGTAGTCCTTGAAAGTGTAACTCAGGTTTTGCCATGTTATTCCAATTGAGATAACGAGAGGCTTCAAACATGGTTTGTGCTAATTCTACCATCTTCATGCAAAGTTTAGTTCTCTCAAATTCTAGATCTACTCGAGGGTAGTTCTTACTCATTTCAGCTATCTGGGGTCCTTCCTTTAATCTCACCTGATATGCATGAAACATCATGTCTAAATTTTTTGGTATGGGTTCCGCTAAAATTGATCCTGGTCTCTGAGCTAGGTTCCCCTGATTAGATTCTTGAGAAGTCAATTCTAGGATCTTGGACCTTGATTCTTTCAGAGTTCCTTCCAACTCACTTATCTTTTTACTCCATTTTCTCTTAATTCTTTCTCTGGAATCTTTCTAAGATTTTTTTCTTTTTGTTACTAGACTCTCCAACCTTGCTCGTTTCAGCTATTTTCTTAGGATTAAGCTGTTGATTCTATAAGAGCGCCTGGGCTCTTGTTATAGCTTGGATGGGCACATCTATAGGGTTGGATCCATCTGCATTGTGTACAATACCTATCATGTTGATTGGTGTCACTTTTGAAGCATTCATAGGGTTCTTGGGACAATCTTTTATGACATGCTCTTTATGACACTCGGTGCAAAAGCCTTGTATGTTATATTATTGTGACTATCCTGCTATCAGAGGATGTGGATAATCCTTTATGAAATGATCTCTTTGGCACCTAAAGCATGGTCCTCTAGGGCCCTATGGTCTTTGTTGTCTTAACTGGGGCCATGGATTAGGATTGGTATACATCACGTTAGCATAATTGGGCTCCCAACTGGGTTCCAATGGTGGACTATCATATTGATATGTTTCCACATGTTTTGGTGACTCTATGTAATATGCAGGTGGGCTATCTACATGAGTAGAGTCAAAATTGTCAGAATTAGGGTCACTTTTTGTGATCAGGGGTGAAGAAGGCACTAAAGCCCTATTGAGGTTCTCTTCTGCAGTAGCGTATTTGACTAGGATGACATTCGCTGGTGGGGGTGGCTACTGAGCTAAAACAGGTTGTGGCCTCTGTTGAGCCTGATAAGGATAGTTTTGAGGAGGCATATAGTAATGAGGCTGAGCATTGTATTGACCTTGGTACCTACCTGGTTGCGGGTAGTTTTGTCGTACTACTTGTTTGTTGTATGGGCAATCCTGAGCCGTGTGATTCGTGTATTGTCTCTCAATTGTACAATATTGGCCGCTAGAATTGGCTTGTGGTTGTGTTGCATTGGGACACACATTTGCCATATGATCACCACCAGAGGTGTAACACCGCTTCTTTGTTGTTAACCTAGGCATTTGTTTACTAGAAACTCCTAGTTTTTGGGCCACTTTTTTTGCTAGGTCTTCTATTGAGCTAGACAATTTTGAGGATGCTAGAGATGAACAATCTGAGTCTTTATAGACCTTTGAGAGTTCCAACTCATCTCCAAGGTTGTCCCCAATGTCTATACAAATTCTTACACATTGCTCTAGCGTTCTGGGTTCCTTCAAGTACACATAGGAGCGTAGTTTAGAGCTCAAGAGGCCATCTAAAAACAATGACACTTGCTTGGCCTGTGAGGGTAACTCTTGCATCGGACATCTCTCAACATATTGTCTAAACCTACGTCCTGCGAGTCTGACTGTTTCTTGAGGGGTTTGTTTGAAGCTATGAATCAATGAAGACATATCATTTCTCATTCCACTTTTAGAGAATTCTGTGATGAATGACTCTAACAAGTGATGGATATCTCTAAATTGCCTTTGTTGCAATGGTTGGAACCAAGTTAAAACCGTATTCTTTAACATTAGTCCAAAAGCATTGTATTGCATAAACATATCTTCTACTTGCTCTGCTCTTAGAACTTGCTTAAATTCTGCAACATGGTCATAGGGATCTCTTGTCCCATCAAAGTAGTTTTTCATGGACTTTACTAGCTGAGTGGGTCTTAGTACCCTGGGGTGTTCACGTGGTCTAGGTAGAGGAAAATCATCTCTACCACTTGGTATTCTAGGTTCCCTTTGTCTTTCCACTCTATCGGTGTCCATGGTGGTTCTCTCTCTCCCTATGGGATGAGAAAAACTTACTTCCAGTCTCTCTTTGTTCTTCTCTCTTTGAGCACCATGGGCTGAGGATGTTCCAGCACCCTGATGGCTCGTGTTTACGTTTGTTCGAGATGGGGGGAAGACTAACTCGCCTCTCCATGTGTAGGTATTTCTCGAATGTTCTGGTACTACAAATACTCGTTATGAAGTATCGTCCAGGTATACAACCTTTCCAGAAGTATCTGGGTCCTTGAATTCGTAGATCATGATGGAGCCTACCTCACTAGGTTGTTCCATTCTGTACCTCCAAAATGCTTCATCAGTTTCCCTATTCATGAATAATTCTATGCTTCTATTATCCTGAGGGATCCAGTCTGGGATTAGAACTCTTGTAAATACAAATTTCTCTCTAGGTGTCCTAGGTTCTTCTCCTACTCGTTCTTTTTCTTGGGTTCTCGCTTCCGTCTCTAACTGAATTACTCCAAACTTATTGGTATTATTTGGCTGAGTACTTAGGATATACATTGTTCCTTCTTTGTCTATGTATGCGTCTCTCTCAAATTTCACCACTGGACATTCCAATCCAATGGGTTGATCAGGGTTGTGCAATTGCATCACCGATCTTCGCAAACCATCCTCATAGATGCGAGCACCTAAGTGGTTGGTTTAGACAAATTCTAATTGAGTTCTATAGGGTCCTTTGGATCTTTCCAAATATGCTATGTTTAACCCTCCTTCTGGTCTTTCTGTGCTAAAAGCCATTTTTGATTCACTCGTATCTGAGCCCAACTCGTACGGATAGCTATTCAATTGTTGTGCCCACGAACGTGCAGTTGTTCCTACACTTGCTTCTGATGATCTCAGGCTTTGTCGGTCTGACTTACCTATATGCTTGCTCGATCTAAGGTTCATGAATTTACTTCCTGGCACTCTCTGATCGTCAATGGTTCTTTGTTCTTAATTGCTTGTTTCTTTTTGAATTCCTTTTAAGTTCTTGTCTTGTCTTACTCTATGCATCAGGACTCAACTTTTCGTTGTACTTTTGAGTTCTCATTCCGTCAGACTTAAGTTCCTTCCTTTAGGTTTTCGTATCACACACTTTTACTTTAGTCTCAAACTTGAAAAATTAGGTCTCTTGAACTTGATGTGTTCCTATATTCATTCTAATTTAATCCACAATGCTAGACGTTTAGCCTAAGCTAATAATTGACTATGGGGGTTGAGTATTCTTCCAATCTCAAGTCAGCTTCCTTTGATTGCTCTGTTGCCCAAGAAGTCGCACTTCCCAAACCTTGCACTCTTCACTGCCTTGCTTTGCTTGTCCTTGATAGCCCTTGTTAGACCTGTAAAAATCCAATGTTTAGACCACCTCTTTAAATTGAGGATCAAGCACTTTGATATATACACCCTTTTAGGTTCCTTTCTCCTTAGGCCCAAATTTTTAATGCCCCCTGGCTTTTTCTAGTCCCAAAAATGGTCAACCTCAAATTATCTTATCTAAAAGCAACGTCTTCTTTTTGAAGAAAACAATTGAGGTCACTCGTAAAGAGCTTTCTAATGAGCTAGCAAGCTCAAAAAACAGACTTCGAATGAAAAAGATATGGGCGTTCAGGTCCTCGGGGGTAAAAACTGACAATTAGGTTTTTCTTTCCCTATGAGCTAAGGGGTCTCCAAGAGTGTAATCACCCAAAAATTTTCTTAAAAATAGCCTCAAATTTTTCCAAAAAAATCAAACCCTATTTTATACTCTACGTTACTCCACTGTAGCTCCTAGATGGAGTATGCCTCTAGTAAAATTCTTGAAAACTCAGGAGTACCCAGAAGGAGCCACTCTAGCAAGAAAATGTGCCCTCATAGAGCAAAGCAAAGACTATATTCTTATAGGAAAACAACTCTTCAAAAGAGGAAGAGAAAATCATCTACAAATGTGCATTCATGAAGACGAGTATCTTTCTGTCTTCGAGATGGCAAATACAGGAGCTGCAGGAGGACATTTTTCTGTAGATAAAATTGCAAAAATGATTCTCATCGCAGGAATGTGGTGGCCAAATCTACATCAAGATGCAGCCACTTACGTCTAAAGATGCGACACCTATCAACGAACAAAGTATCCTATGAAAAGAGATGAAATGCCACTAAAACCTATGATGAGTGCCAGAGCATTTAACAAATGCGGAATAGATTTTGTAGGACCTATTAGTCCACCAGCTAAAGGTTCTCATGCCGAGTACATAATCGTAGCAACGGATTATTTGACCAAATGGGTAGAGGCCAAAGCAACCAAGAAAAACGATGCGAGGACTACGACTAAGTTTCTCTTCGAGAACATATTCACTAGATTTGGATTGCCTATTGAAATTGTGAGTGATAGGGGCACACATTTCGTCAATGAAGTAATAGAAGCCCTAATGAATGAATTCTTAGTGATTCATAAGAAATCAACACCTTATCACCCACAAGCCAATGGACAGGCTGAAAGTTCAAACAAAATCTTATGCACAGTCCTCACTAAAATTGATAACAATGGTAGATCCGGCTGGGATAAGCAATTACATCACGCTTTATGGGCATTCCGAGTAGCCTACAAAACAGCCATAGGAACTACTCCCTTTAACCTAGTGTATGGACAGAATGCCATCTTGTCAATTGATTTCTTGGTACCTACTCTTAGAGTAGCTACAAATTCCGAATGGACTGGACATGAATTATCAACTCAATTGGATCAAATAGAGCAGTTACACGAAACAAGATTACAAGCTGTGGCAGGTATTTACGTAGCAAAAAGGCGGCAGAAGGCATATTTTGATGCTCATATTAAAGACAAAAACTTGAAGGAAGGAGATTTGGTCTTGGTCTATACTTTGAAGCAACATGCAAAGAAACTACAAAAAAGAGGATATGGACCCTTGATAATCAATCGTATATCTACTAGCGGAGCCATCAACCTAGCGACCCTAGATGGAGAAGTATTGCCAAACTATATAATTGGTTGCCGAAAGAAATATTTAGAGCCATTGACGGAGGAAATAATGTCATGACTTATAATGGCTAAACATAGATGAGAAGAAGACGAAAGAATACGAGAAGAAGCAAGACTGGAAGCTCTAGAACGAATCAGGAAACGAAAGGAATGGATGAGAGAGAGGGATGAAAGATATCGACAAGGAGAGGAACTCATTCCAATGGCTAACTTTAGAGCCTCTAAAAACCTAGGGCAGCAAACAAAGCAACCATATTTAAATTTGGGTGCTGGATCAGTAGAGTACCACTTGGTGGATGCTCTCGTTGACACACGAGCAGCTGTTAGCTGTATCAAGTCTTCATTGACTCAAATACTCAAGGAAGAATTATGCCCCTCTAAGGCACAACTGATTGGAATAGGAGGAAAAGTTACTGAATGCATAGGCGAGATTACCTTATCACTGCATCTTGGAAACAACACAATGCAACAAAAACTCTTAGTGTGTCATGATTAGGACTTGTTAGAGGAACTCGTGTTGGGTCAAGATTGGATATATGAATATGAGGTGACTATCCAATTAGCCTTAGGACACATATCGACCAAGATAGGACACCATGAGGTATTCAGCATGTTAGACAAACAACTTGTCAAAGCCAAATGTATAGGCCCGAGTGATCACTCACACATGCATGACAATGAATGTACATCCACCCCCACTAAGGAAACTCCACCATCAAGGACTTCATGTGAGAATGCACCGAATCTCAATCTCGCACACACTCCCAAACTAGTGAACATCAGTACTAGCATCGTTTCCAATAAAAACCCCTACGAGGAATCAAGCACAAGAGGGACTAGTCAACGAGATTATCACGAACATTCACATATTAGAATATATCCCATTCAGCGCACTAGTCAAGCGTGGATCAAAAAAGATCAGGTGACCGCATATCATCAACAACGAGGCTACACTCTACACCGGAGACAACAACAATACAAAAACTCGACTCAACCTGGACTCCGAGGACCACAAAGGATTGCTAGAGTGTGGATTCCGAAGAAGATGATGGCCTCTCAACCGGCACGAACGCAGATATGGATTCCCAAATCATGCCCTCCGATGACAATCATTAACAAGGAAATATCGAAGCTCAAGAAGGATCAGTATAACATGAAGGCTAAGCAACAAGGAACAAACAACCACAGGACATTGCAGGAGCCAAAATACGCAACAAAAATCATTCACATATTCAAAAGGCGGACGAAGCAGAGGTACAATGTGAGAAGCACAACAATCACCAAGAATGGTGGAGATACAGTTTGCCACAATAGAATAAAGCAGATTTGGGTGCCTAAAGGCAAAACAATCTGTATGCATCGGCTAGATCATTTAGTTTGCACACATCCTGAGTTACAAGAGTCCAAAGTATGCATAATAGGGCCACATTACAAGGCCATGCATTCGGCACTTAAATTTTCTCCTACTGGATAGCAAACACATTTCCCTCTTAGGGAATAAGAGAGAACTTGTACAATAATTTCAACAAAAAAATAACTAATAATACAATAAAAGCTTCGGCTAGGTACTAATGCTTTTGTTTTCTGTAAAAAAGATAGAAAAATATATATGAAGAAAATCCCAGGTACTACCTTTCTCACACCCACGGGAAAGAGACGATTCACATCACTCGGAGAGTTGCCAAATTTATGGAGGAAAAGTAAAGGATAACTCTTGATACCAGCTTTACAATGATTACTGCACAAGAGGAAGAAGTCCTCCTACTGCCCTTGGAATCGATCTCAAGAGCAAGAGGTCATTGGTTCCTTGAAGATCAGCCGGTGTGAGAACTTCTTTTCATGGCCACCATTAAGATTATTGTAGCACCCCTCTTTTCCCCTTCTTTCCCTCTAACTTCCTCTTTCTCTCGCTGCCCGCTTGCCTCTCCATTTCTCTTTCTCTCTCTCCCGTCCCCTCTTTCTTTCTTTCTTCTTTCTTTCCTTCTCTCTCTCTTTCTCTCTCTCTCTCTCTCTCTCTCTCTCTCTCTCCCTCTCTCTCTACCTCACTCTCTTTCCCCGATCTCTTTCTCTCTCTCTCTCTCTCTCTCTCTCTCTCTCTCTCTCCCTCTCTCTCTACCTCACTCTCTTTCCCCGATTTCCCTCTCTCTCTCTCTCTCTCTCTCTCTCCCTCTCTCCCTACCTCACTCTCTTTCCCCGATCTCTTTCTCTCTCTCTCTCTCTCTCTCTCTCTCTCTCTCTCTCTCTCTCTCTCTCTCTCTCTCTCTCTTACATACCCTCACAGCTCCGCCCTCCGCCCCCGCCCCTCACACCTCCGCCCTCCGCCCTCCGCCCCGCCCCTCACACACCCGCCCTCCGCCCCTGCCCCTCACACCTCCGCCCTCCGCCCCCCGCCCCTCACACACCCGCCCTCCGCCCCCCGCCCCTCACACCTCCGCCCTCCGCCCCCCGCCCCTCACACACCCGCCCTCCGCCCCCCGCCCCTCACACCTCCGCCCTCCACCCCCCGCCCCTCACACCTCCGCCCCCCCTCGCGCACACACTCCACCCCCTCACTCTCTATCTCTCTCACATACCCGCACATACACACGCACAATAACACACATACACACATACATACACAAACACACACATGCACTCACACACACACACTTCCACACACACTTCCACACACACCCTCAAGCACACTTCCACACACACGGGCTTACACACACACACCCACATACACTCCCACACATACACAAACACATACATGCACACCCACACACACACACACCCACACACACATATGCCACACACACCCGCACCATTACACACTCACACCCCCATACAATCACACACAAATCACACACACCCACACTTACACACATGCACCCCTATGCGTACAAACACACACACACACCCATACATATGCACACTCCCCCCACTCATACACACACTCACACACATACTATCACACATTCTCACTCGCACACACACATGCAACACACACACTCACCCACATACACACATACACCCACACACACATTTTTGCATATACACACCCACGATTACATTGGGACCTCTTCCTTCAGCAAGGTTATGAAGATGGACTCAGAAGTATACCATAATCTAAAGAGCAATTATGGGCAAGACTTTTATCAAGAAGAACCCAATCGTTCAAGCAAAGACCCCTTTGACCAGGATGATTGAAGAATGCAGGTAAAAAGTGAAAGTGGAATCGCTAGCAACCATTCACGGCGACTACCTATTTTGTGGATCTAATTCAAATCAAGGGGAATAATTGACCTACCCCTCCAATCTTGGGTAATCAACCGGCGCATGATCAGCGGACGTGAAGATTCGGCAAGGCCCTCTTGGCCTATTGGGGCCTATAAAATCAAAGGATTTGTGCTCATTTGGGGTTACATGTACACGGTACACACATTTCTGGTACATTTTTGGAGTTTCATTGACGCGGGCATACGTGCAGAAGTCGTCTCTTCCACTTGGTGGTTTCAAGCCTATTGTAGGAGCTACTCTGTAGTGTGGATACAGAGGGTAGGCTTCTCAGTTGAGGGCTATGAGCACTATAGTGTAAGAAAGTGCCTTGGATTTTCTTTCCTTTCCGTGAGTCAGTATTGGTGATTGAGCTCTATTCTCTTGAGCAAATCTTACCATTTGTATTGTTCTGAGTTAGACTGCATGTAATTAGCCCCTTAAGCTGATGAGAAGATCCTGTGCATTGAGCTTATTTATTTCTAGGATGGCATGTTAGCCTTCTAAGCCTGCACTTTTGAGCATCTGACCAACCTTGTAATCATCTGAGTCAAATCATGAAGTGATTGGTCTTCCTTGGCTAATTGTTGTTCATATTTTCTAGAGTATGTACCACTCGGTGCAATCTTTGTCATCTACCTGCTCACAGAAATGTTAAAGGGTATACTTCCCTAAAGAGAACCCCCCTTGAGTAGGCGACGTACTGGATGTGTTAATCTTTAATCTCTACTTTTTGTTCAAAGTGGATACCCCAGTACCTCCTCTACAGTTTGGCACGCCCGGTGGGACCTTTGCATTTCTGTGAGAGGTATTTGCTCTATTACACTTGCGAATAAGTACATGACCCATACACGAGTAGATAAGGAGTCTCTTCGTGTTCGGAGGAGTCTTAACAAGTTAGCAATAGCCACGGCTTGTGAGTCTACCTCCCCTCTGCCTTCCCTAAATTTGTCCATTGACTTGGGTGCGACACCATTGTCAAAAGAAGGGTATAGGAGAACTCTAGATTTCTCCTCAGATACGTCAGAAGAGACACCGGTCCAAATGGAGGATCTTTCTCATTTGCTCTCCAGGCTCAACATCAAGTTCCCTACCTTCAAGGGACATGCTTATGAGGATGCTGATGATCATTTGAGAAGATTCATCTCTTTATGCCGTGGGCGAGGTCTGCAGAATAGGGAAGATGCAATGCTAGCACTTTTTCCATCCACATTGGAGGGTCTTGCAGATAAATGGTACAGTCAGTATGCAGATGGCCATTTCACTACATGGGAGGCTTTGAAGGCGGCTTTCTCACAAACATTCAGACCGAGTGATTCTTCGGAAAGAGCTCTAGATCAGCTAGAGAATTTGAAGCCAAGACCAGGTGAATCTTTTCATGAACTTCACACTAGAACAAAAGCACTTGTTGCACGTCTGCCACATGCTCCAGGTGACTTTTTGGTTAAAAAGTGGATTGAGAAGGCCCTGCCAAGG
The DNA here is from genome assembly GCA_020310875.1 of Ceratopteris richardii. Lineage (NCBI taxonomy): Eukaryota > Viridiplantae > Streptophyta > Polypodiopsida > Polypodiales > Pteridaceae > Ceratopteris > Ceratopteris richardii. The sequence goes on along the minus strand of CM035407.1, from coordinate 194,358,124 downwards.
TCATCTCAGCAGAAGCTTCGGGAGTCTCTTAGATTGGATGCCACTCTCAATGATTATGTTGCAGCGGCATCACGCATTGAAGAAGCAAGGCAACATTTTGAGGGGGATATACAACAAAAGTATGCTGCAGATCTGGATCCTATTGAGCAACTAAGGAGGGAACTGAAAGCATTGAAGATGCAACAAAATCAACAAGAAGAGAAGGTCTTGCCACCACTGCGTCGCACTGATGATGAAGTAGCTCAACTTCGCCGAGAGTTAGAAGATTTGAAGACCACTGAGGATATAAGGAGACAAATTTGGTGTACAATCTGTAACAACAATGGACATTCCAATGCTAACTGCCCTATTAAGGTAAGCTGTCAATTTTGTGGAAAAGATGGTCATGAAGCCAGAGATTGTTATTACCTCAAGGGTACACAACACAGAAGTAACCCTCAAACTTTGGATTCATACTATGCTAGTACTTCAAATACATCTAATAGAGAGGAGAATCGGCCTGCAAAGCCTAGATATAATAGAACTTTGATGTGTTATCGTTGTGGTGAGTACGACCACATGCAAAATAGGTGTTCTCTTCCAGAAGATGCACCTCCTTGTCAACATTTTCCAGAGGCCAAGGATCATTATACCAAAGATTGTCCGAGAAGTCGTCCTGCTCCAATCCACATGATTGCAGTCTCTCCACAGGAAGAAGGAAAAACCACTCAGACTTATGCTGTTTCATCCTCTGCAATGCCCATGATGACTAGAGCTAGGCAAGCAGCTGCAACCCAGAGAGATGAACAACAAGGATTTCGGGATAAAGAGGAAGAAAAGGAGTCAGGATGGAAGGACCAAGCAGAAATTGAAGGAGCTTATGATAAGATGACTACTTCTCTAAAGGGTCAACCAACAAGTCTGCAAGAAAATACTCAGGAGGTAAACATTGAACAGATCTTGAAAGGTATTCATCACAAGGTTAGTCTATATGAACTTATAAGGATGGATTCAAAAATAAGAAGTGACTTACTGAAGATTATACACTCTGCTCACTTGGTCCAATCACCTAGTATAGATGGTTTCATGGTTGATTTTCCCCCTGCACCCTTAGCAGACTACCAAAGTTCAAGATTATCAGTTTGTATAAAGGATGAAGCTCTCACAGGTGTGATCATAGATGGAGGTTCTGGTATCAATTTAATGCCAGATTTTACAATGAAGAGGTTGAAATTGAGCCCCACCAAGTTGGCACCATTCACGGTTACATTGGCAGATCAACATCAGGTTGCGCCACTGGGCATTATTGAGAAGGTACTGATGGTAGTACAAGGCTGCCATTTTGTTCTAGATTTTGTTGTTATTGCACTTCCTCAGGAGACTTCTTACCCTCTACTCCTGGGAAGACCTTGGCTGAGCAAGCAAAAGCTTTGCAAGATTGGGGAAAAAATAAATTATGGATTTCAACAAGCACCAATAGCCAACTGCAACTACACTTGGAGGAAGGAATTGACTCAGGGAAAACTACTAGATATACTGTGGACACTCAGGTAATGCCCTCTCTACCCCATGAAGATGATACATTGTTAAATTGGATGATGGGAAGTGCAGAGTGTTGTACAGTCGAGATCAATGAAATTGAGGAGGAAGTTGCAGATAAGGTAATTACAGAAAAGGGCAATGAAGATCACAAGGTATTGGAGAATAAGCAATTGCAGGAAAATACAAACTTTGAAAGGGCAAGCCATATAAAAGAATCAGAGGTAGAAGATTGTGAACTTAAGAGCAGAGAAGACCTGCCTTTTGCAGATATACCTCAAGGATGGATGGAAGAACATGTTGCAGAATATAAATTAAAATCCACTCCTGCATATAGTGGAGATGATTTCTCAAGCAAGGGTAGTCCTGAAACATTAGTTCAAGAAGTAAATTTAGGGGATGAAGAGAACCCTCAAGTAGTCCATTTGGCATCCTGGTTGTGGCATTATCCTAATTTATTACAGAAGGTAACTTCCTTGCTCTTTACTTACAAAAGTGTCTTCGCATGGTCCTACAAAGATCTAACAGGAATACCAGAAGAGCTTGGATTACATCGGATACCCTTGGTTGAGGGAGCTGCGCCTGTAAGAAGTAGGCCATATCGACTCAATCCGAAGTATGCAGAGGCGGTAAAAGCAGAGATTACAAAACTAGAAGAAGCAGGTATAATTGTGCCAGTAGAACATTCCAGGTGGCTTTCTTCTATGGTTATTGTGCCGAAGAAAAATAGTGGAAAAATAAGGGTATGTGTTGATTTCCGTGCTTTGAATAAAGTGACTGTTCAAGATGGATTTCCTCAGCCCTTCACAGAGCAAGTGCTTGAGGAAGTAGCTGGTCACACTTTGTATAGTTTCTTGGATGGTTTTAGTGGCTACAATCAGATAGTAATTCACCCTGATGATAGGGACAAAACAGCCTTTGTTACTCCCTGGGGCACTTATGTCTATACTCGAATGGCTTTTGGTTTGAAGAATGCACCGGCTTCATTTAATAGAACGATGTATCTGATATTGGGCAAATGGTTAACAACCTTTCTACGCATTTTCATGGATGACTTTTCAGTATTTTCAGGTACAGATAGAAGAGCAGCAGTTCAAGATTTCCATGATCATTTGGAAAATCTAGAAGAAATTTTTGGGCAATGTCTCAAAACGGGGTTGAAATTGAATCCTGATAAATGTCACTTTTTGGTCACTAAGGGTACTCTTCTTGGTCACATAGTATCTGCTGAAGGAATAACTGTTGACCCTGCAAAGGTTAGAGCTATTCTTTCCATGCCAATTCCACAAAGCCCAAAGGAAGTGCAAAGTTTCTTGGGTCATGCAGGGTATCACAGAAGATTCATTAGGATGTATTCGGAAATTGCTAAGCCCTTGTCAAGGCTTACCAGCAAAAAGATCCCTTTCTCATGGAGTGCTGAAGCTGACAAAGCATTTTGTGAACTAAAGTTGAGGCTATGTACTGCTCCACTTTTAAGTGTTCCTAATTGGTCATTAGAATTTCATGTACATACAGATGCTAGTCTTCATGCTGTTGGTGCAGTTCTAGCTCAACCATCATCTCACAAAGTGGATAGACCTATCTCTTATGCAAGTAGACTACTCAACCAAGCTCAAAGAAATTACAGTACAACGGAAAGAGAAGGTTTGGCTATCGTATTTGCCCTTCAGAAGTTCCGACATTATCTCCTTGGTGTACATTTCATTGTTATTTCTGATCATCAGCCCTTGAAGTATTTGATAAACAAGCCTAGAGTAGCTGGAAGGATCTGGAGATGGTTACTCCTATTTCAAGAATTTAATTTTGATATTCATATTAAGCCAGGAAAAGAGCACTACATGGCAGATCAAGTGTCCAAGACGGCAATGAGCGAAAAGGCAACATGTATTAATGATGAATTGGTGGATAGCAATCTTTTTCTAGTAGCAATCCGGACTGGTTGGTATGATGAAATTCTCCATGTTCTGACTACTGGAAAGATCCCAGAACACTTGACACTTGTAGAAAAGAGAAGATTGCTCCTGAAAACCAAAGCATATTCTCTTATAAATGGAAATTTATATAAATACTGCCAGGATGATATATTGAGAAGGTGTGTCTATCCAGAGGAGGTAAATCTTTTGCTGAAGGCTGCACACAATGAAGGACACCTAAAGGGGGAAGAATTGGCTCATAGAATCATCCACAAAGGGTTGTGGTGGCCTCATATCTTCAAGGATGCAATCAAGTTTGCTAAAGAATGCCACATCTGCCAGAAATGTGCTCCCGCGCCAACCAGATTAAATTACCAACCATTAGTCATCTCTACTGGATGGCTTCCATTTGAACGATGGGGTCTTGATTTCATAGGGCCAATTAGCCCAACTGGGCAACCAGGAGGTAAAAAGTATATTTTGATGGCCACGTGTTATGCCACTAAATGGATAGAGGCTAAAGCTACTGTGGACTGCACGGCTTTAACAGTAGCCAAATTCTTGTATAAACGTATTTTCTCAAGATTTGGTTGCCCACTGGAAATTACTAGTGATAGGGGCACACATTTTGTAAATCAATTGCTCCAGTTTATATTTGACAGGTACAAAATCTTCCATAAAAAATCTTGTGCCTACTACCCCAGGGCAAATGGCCAAGCAGAGAGTTCCAATAAGATTTTGATTGGACTCCTTCGCAAATTATCTTTCGATCATCAAAGCACCTGGCCGCTAGCATTGATTGGTGCAATCTGGGCTTTCAGAACCACGAAAAGGGGAACCACAGGCGAGACTCCCTTCCGTTTAGTATATGGAAAAGAGGCATTGGCACCATTCGAGTTCATTATCAGAAAGGAAATAGAAATCAAAACCATTGGAATTGAACCCCCCATTCAGAGATTGGTGGCATTAGAAGAATACAGAGAAGGAGCAATGCAAAAACTTCAGGTAACACAAGAAGAGCGCAAAAGATTGCATGACAGGTATCTGAGGTCCAATGAAGTACAGGAAGGGTCCATGGTTTTAGTGCATCAAATTCCACCAATTCAAACTAAATTGGTACCCAAATGGGCAGGACCATATAAGGTTATCGAGGTGTTACCACATGGTGCAGTACATCTAGAAGATTTGCAGGGTAAAAGGATTCCCTTGGTCAACATCTCCAGGGTGAAAAGGTACCTAAACTAAGTCAGCTTGGAAAAATTTCAATCATTGTACGTACCACATGTCATTCAAAGTATTTGCCATTGTTTTATTCAATAAGAAGATGAGAAGGAAATTGCACCGAGGCGGTGCAAAATCTTGGTGTGGGGGTCTGTAGCACCCCTCTTATCCCCTTCTTTCCCTCTAACTTCCTCTTTCTCTCGCTGCCCGCTTGCCTCTCCATTTCTCTTTCTCTCTCTCCCGTCCCCTCTTTCTTTCTTTCTTCTTTCTTTCCTTCTCTCTCTCTCTCTCTCCCATCCCCTCTTTCTTTCTTTCTTTCTTTCTCTCTCTCCCTCTCTCTCTACCTCACTCTCTTTCCCCGATCTCTTTCTCTCTCTCTCTCTCTCTCTCTCTCTCTCTCTCCCTCTCTCTCTACCTCACTCTCTTTCCCCGATTTCCCTCTCTCTCTCTCTCTCTCTCTCTCTCTCTCTCTCTCCCTCTCTCTCTACCTCACTCTCTTTCCCCGATCTCTTTCTCTCTCTCTCTCTCTCTCTCTCTCTCTCTCTCTCTATCTCTCTCACATACCCTCACAACTCCACCCTCCGCCCCCGCCCCTCACACCTCCGCCCTCCGCCCCGCCCCTCACACACCCGCCCTCCGCCCCCGCCCCTCACACCTCCGCCCTCCGCCCCGCCCCTCACACACCCGCCCTCCGCCCCCCGCCCCTCACACCTCCGCCCTCCGCCCCCTGCCCCTCACACACCCGCCCTCCGCCCCCCGCCCCTCACACCTCCGCCCTCCACCCCCCGCCCCTCACACCTCCACCCCCCCTCGCGCACACACTCCACCCCCTCACTCTCTATCTCTCTCACATACCCGCACATACACACGCACAATAACACACATACGCACATACATACACAAACACACACATGCACTCACACACACACACTTCCACACACACCCTCAAGCACACTTCCACACACACCGGCTTACACACACACACCCACATACACTCCCACACATACACAAACACATACATGCACACCCACACACACACACACCCACACACACATATGCCACACACACCTGCACCATTACACACTCACACCCCCATACAATCACACACAAATCACACACACCCACACTTACACACATGCACCCCTATGCGTACAAACACACACACACACCCATACATATGCACACTCCCCCCACTCATACACACACTCACACACATACTATCACACATTCTCACTCGCACACACACATGCAACACACACACTCACCCACATACACACATACACCCACACACACATTTTTGCATATACACACCCACGATTACATTGGGACCTCTTCCTTCAGCAAGGTTATGAAGATGGACTTAGAAGTATACCATAATCTAAAGAGCAATTATGGGCAAGACTTTTATCAAGAAGAACCCAATCGTTCAAGCAAAGACCCCTTTGACCAGGATGATTGAAGAATGCAGGTAAAAAGTGAAAGTGGAATCGCGAGCAACCATTCACGGCGACTACCTATTTTGTGGATCTAATTCAAATCAAGGGGAATAATTGACCTACCCCTCCAATCTTGGGTAATCAACCGGCGCGTGATCAGTGGACGTGAAGATTCGGCAAGGCCCTCTTTGGCCTATTGGGGCCTATAAAATCAAAGGATTTGTGCTCATTTGGGGTTACATGTACACGGTACACACATTTCTGGTACATTTTTGGAGTTTCATTGACGCGGGCATACGTGCAGAAGTCGTCTCTTCCACTTGGTGGTTTCAAGCCTATTGTAGGAGCTACTCTGTAGTGTGGATACAGAGGGTAGGCTTCTCAGTTGAGGGCTATGAGCACTATAGTGTAAGAAAGTGCCTTGGATTTTCTTTCCTTTTCGTGAGTCAGTATTGGTGATTGAGCTCTATTCTCTTGAGCAAATCTTACCATTTGTATTGTTCTGAGTTAGACTGCATGTAATTAGCCCCTTAAGCTGATGAGAAGATTCTGTGCATTGAGCTTATTTATTTCTAGGATGGCATGTTAGCCTTCTAAGCCTGCACTTTTGAGCATCTGACCAACCTTGTAATCATCTGAGTCAAATCATGAAGTGATTAGTCTTCCTTGGCTAATTGTTGTTCATATTTTCTAGAGTATGTACCACTCGGTGCAATCTTTGTCATCTACCTGCTCACAGAAATGTTAAAGGGTATACTTCCCTAAAGAGAACCCCCCTTGAGTAGGCGACGTACTGGATGTGTTAATCTTTAATCTCTACTTTTTGTTCAAAGTGGATACCCCAGTACCTCCTCTACAATTATGGACAGGGATCACTACTTCCCAATTATGTCACAAGATTTCCAAACTATAATACAGGGATTACCTCGCATCATTGATATTTGGACAAGAGCTAGAATTGATGCATTTTTGTGACTTCCTATATATTTGCTAGATTTTCAAAGATGCACACAAGTTATGAACACACTCCAGTCTACAGCTGATAAGCTATCAATCCCTAAAGCGAAAGTGCTCGATAAAATTGGTCATGGAAAACAATTCGATTCACCTATGAAATGTTCCAAGGCTTTTGGTTGGAGTCAGGATGGCCTCACTAATGTTAAAGATGAATGTCATGATCCAAAAAAGAGAACCTTTCTGGAAATAAATAGGACAAATATAGAAGAATCGGTTCGATTAGTGCACCAACATTTTTGTTTTCCCAGCATGCATAGATATACGCCTCAAAAAATCGTAGTTCAGTTGCTTTCCCATGCAATGAGGCAAGTTGGAAATAAAGTAAATCTTACTCCATATATTCAAGACCGCCTATTCGAAGCTAAGAAGAAATGGAGTCAGAAGAAGTTCCTGAATGGAAGTTCGACATTGACTTTACTAATCTACGAAGCACTTGAGATGAAAGAATGTCTACGCTTGATGCCAAACTCCATCGAGATGGCAAAATATGTGAAATCAGCTACTGTTCCAAAGAAAAAGAAAATAGTTATCTCCACCGAGGAAGTGGGAACAAGTTCCAAGAAACCCATGAGAGGGACTAAGCGTGCTCGAGAGGAAGCAACACAAGAAACACCACAGTCCAAGTGGACACACGTATTACCAAAGATCCCCCTGACACAACAGCCCATCACAAAAAGGGATCTATCAGTGGCTCTAGAAGAAACACATACATATATGCGGGGCCAAGTGAACCTAAATGTCCAAGGACATCAATATAGACAGTCCAATCGAGGGCAACAACAAAAGGACAAAGAACATACTCCAGAATTAGGTGCCAGACACAAGGAATTAGGACTGGAGGATTCTAGTTTGAATGAGGAATCTAGTCAGGAGAAAGACACCTTGGACATTGACATAAGAATGGAAACGAACAATGAGGAATGGACAGAGATAGACCAGGTCGAAGTCACGCCAGACAATCAATAATCGCAAATACCAAATCAGGAAGCATCCATTGAACAAACACACCTTATTCAGTTAAACAAAAAGTCACAAGTTAGCATAAAAGAAGCTTCAGTCTCACACAAAGATGCAGTACCACCCATAAAAGAAGAAATCCAGCCAAGCATGGAAAAACAAAGAGGTCTACAACAAACTATGGAACAAATTGTGATTGAGATTCCTGATGACATGCCCCAAGTTAAGCTAGTAAGTAAAGAGGATGAGCCAAAGATACAACTTCATATTCGGCAGCCACACGATACAACATTGCATGTGGCACAAGGAAAAGATGTAACCACAGGGGAAGAACCTAACATCCCAACAACATGGTTAAACATGGACGTCACCCAACTAAAACCAATAGTCAAGCAAATGATACAAACGGCCATGGATACACAAGAACAATGATGAAAACAGATGCAGATTACGACAAGGCCATGAGAGAAAAGAATCAGTTTCAAATGATGAGCAAACAACTGTCTGCGCAACTAATACAAGTTCAACAGTTGATGTCAGTTAAAGAAATGGAAATAACCGAAATCAAAGGACAATGCACTACATTAATGGAGCAGAATCACAAGCTCCAGGAGCAACTGATGGAGCTACAAAGCCAACATGAAGTAAGTGAAGCAGACAAAGAAAGGATGAAGGCTAGAAGCAACCTGCTAGAAACACAGCTGAAAGCATATATGGAGGAAAATGATAACTTATGCAACAGGAATAAAGAACTGATGAAGGCATTTCTGTATGACCAACCAATAGAAAAACAAGAGACAACAACAACTGACCAAAAAGAATTGAACGATCAAATAGAAAAGTATGAAAATATGCTAAAACGGGAGCAAATCTTACAAGAAGAATGGGAACAAAAGTACATACAAGACACAAATCAACTGAGGAAACAACTCAAAGCGACTGAAGAAAAACTCCTAGTAATCTATAATGAAGATGCGGATCAAATAGTGGAGATTGGTAATGAGCTTCTCGCGGCTAAAGACACACTACAAATAGCCCTAAACGAAGTTAAGGAAAAGACTGAACGTCTTGCACAACTAGAAGCTCAAATAGAACAAAAAGCAAACAACGGGACACCAGTAGAGCCACAACCAGAGAATCCTACTGACGAGATAGAGCTACGTCCTCTATCTCCCCCGATCTATCATTCTCCAATAAAAGGGCAGATGGCGGAACCACGTGATGATCATCCAATGCCATATACTGCAGAAATAAGTCAGAAGGAACGGGCACTATTGGTGTGCCGATTGACAGAAAATTTTGAAAATGAAGTGGTCAAAGTCATGAAAGAAGCCAAAATAAAAGGTAAAGACTTGGATACAATAATGAAGCCCTTCAATATTCCGTATGGACTCTTGAATGAGAAAACACAACAATATATAAAGAAGATCACACAAAAGGATCCAGATGAGCAGCTGTACTTCAAAGACAATACATTCAATTACACTCAAGAAGAATTTGAAGCTACACAACATGTATGGCGAAGAAAATTTTTGGAGAAAAATCCTACTTTGCGGGTGCACTGGCAAGCAGCACCATATTTATTAGAGGTAAATCCTTCATTTTGCCCGACACCATGTCGCAGAGAAGCACACGAATTTTTGGATATGCAAAAGAGTGGTGTGATCAATAAACAGTGGCTGAATTACCGGCTACTTCCGAGTCCACCTCACAATTACTTATCAACTGAGGATTATATCGTGAAAACCATTGAATTTTGGCTATATCGATATGCGACAGTACCTGATTTAACTATCAAGATGACTAATAAAATCCTCCGCATGATACTTACAGTTTTGAAAGTGTTCAAACATGCCGCATATACATTTTTAAATTTCATTGGCATTAACCAGGGCACATATATCCTTATTTTTGATCTATCAGTTATGCCCAACCGACCAATCATCATGGCATATTATTCAAGGCTCATGTTCTTACCAAGTACATATATGCAAACCTTTGAGGAAGCCTTCTTTATTGGATTTTTTGAAATTGATTCCGAAATTTTCTTGAAAATGTCAACGAATCTGAACGCTAGAATGGTGGCATATGAATTGAGCTTCTTCGCAGATCATAGATAGCCACCACATGATGGTGTAAAAGTAGAACAATGGAAGCAACTCATGATACGTGAAGCTAATCTGCTGAATGAGACAGAGCAAAAGGTATACAGGACATACTCCCGTCGCATCCCAAAGCCTATCGGGGATGACAGAGTTTAGGAGGGGGGCAGTGTTGAGGGAGAGTCGAGCAAAAAGAAGAAAAGAAGAAGACAAAGAAAGAAGCTTCACTAAAGGTATTATATCTGAAGACATATCTCTGCAAGAAGCCCCACAGGGGCATGCAACACCCATCTCTGCACAGAGCCCCGTAGGGGCATACATCAGGGGAAGGTATGCAAGCGACAAGGGTGGATCAAGGCCAACAAGTATCCATGAAGAAGTGCAAGAAGATATCCGGCGAATCCAGAGCCCCAAGAAGGTACTTCAACCTCTTGATCTTCAGAAGGTCCAAATCGAAGGCTGAAGATTCACACCTTCATACCTTCCACTGGTTGCGTGCGTGGAAGCCCGACTTAACACAACAACCCAGATTTAAAGAGGTTATTGGTGAACTAGACTACAAATCTCAGGTAGTCCATCTCCACAGGTTGCGAGCAGTGAAAAGAAAAGAACATGCAAAACGAATGCATCAAGTCTAGAGGATGTAAAAGAAGAATCAAGAACAAGGCCATTAAAACGTAATGCCAGTTTGACAAGTAGGCAAAACTGACCAAGAGATGCATGCGGGAAACAAGCGACAAACAAGAAGTAAAGCCTGTCAAGGGACGACAGAGACAAAGAGGGGGAGAGTGTTGCAGAGCTAAGAAGAGCAAAGAGGCAGAGAAAAAGAAGGGCCCCAAAATTTTTCCGATTTGGATTTATTCTTGTATTATAGCCATTTTGTAATATATTTTCCGATGTAAATGCACTAGAAGAGTCCTCTAGATGTATACCCATAGAGATTTATAGCTTACCTTTGTAAATTAGTAGGAAATCAGCCTTTCAGTTAATAAAGTGTCGGTCTCTTGTGTGAAAGGACCATTTTTAGGGCACATGTATATAAGTCAATTTGTGACTCTTTGTAGAGACTTTTTACCATTGTGAGAATCAAGAGCACAGAATTTCGAATTTGTGTCTTCTCCTCTCTCTATCTTCTTCTTTGTGAGCTTGTATGCATGTGTGATGCTTGGAAGTGTTGTCGATCCATGAAAGTGCTTGTTTGTTGTAGGTAAGGTGTGTGCGAAGTGTAGGAAGTGCTGAAGTGTAGGAAGGTCATTCCCGCGACTCAGTATTTTGCTCATAACTTGAAGCAGAAGCATCAAAATCCCGCCATTGGATGCGTCTTCTTGAGAGCTTCGAAACGAACCCGCTATTCGTTATATTCGGAGTTCGAAGCTGAGAGAAAATCTCGATTTACTGTTGGCTACTGCTCCAAATGTCATGACACCACAACTGAGCACTGAGACTTGTTTGGAATAGATTTATGCTTGTTTGCACTTTGCTAGAATTCATTTGCATTGACCATCATTTGAATGCATGTCTTCATACACTCCATTAGGTTTTGATACTCCTCGGATTGATAATTAAAGCGTGAATCCCCACTATATGCACTTGAAGGGGATTGAGGAATAGTCTCTTTCTCCACAAGTCCCTAAGTTGGTTCTTAGGTACATAGTGGCAGGCAAGGAAGTTTATAGCTTCCTTGATGGATTCTCTGGCTACAACCAAGTTGCAATTGCCCTAGAGGATCAACACAAAACTGCATTTGCCACAGAATGGGGAGTGTATGCTTTTAGGGTTATGCCATTTGGATTAACCAATGCACGAGCTACCTTCCAGAGATTAATGTGTCATGTATTTCAAGAATTTCTCAGGAAGAGTATGAAAGTGTACATAGATGATTTGTGCTCATATTCCGAATAGCAAGCGGACCACATACCCGAGTTAAGGAGGATTTTGAGAAGTGTAGACAATATAGAGTCTGTTTAAATCTAGAAAGATGCATCTTCATGGTAAGACAAGGAAAAATTTCAGGGCATATAGTGTCTAAGAATGGAATATCCACCAATGAAGACAAGATCAAACTCATCCGAGAACTACCCTGGCCAAAAAATGCAAAGGAAGTACAAGCATTTATGGGACACTGTGGATACTATCGTAGATTTATCCACATGTACGCCATAATTTCCTAACCTCTATATGGCTTACTAGCCCAGTTTAATTGGACTGAAGATTGTGAGAAAGCGTTCAATGAGCTAAAAAGTAGACTAAGTTCAACACCTATTCTAAAGGTACCAAATTGGAAGAAACCATTTCATATCCATGTGGATGCTTCCAAATTTTCCATAGGATGCATCTTAGCACAACTAACAGATGAAGGAAAACTTGATCACCCTATAGACTATGCTAGCAGGCAGCTCAATCAAGCCAAATGCAATTACACTACCACTGAACGAGAAGGATTAGGATTGGTATATGCGATAAAGAAATTTTGGCATTTTTTATTAGCGAACAAATTCAAATTCTTTATTGATCATAGCCCTAATATACCTAGTCAATAAACCCTATAACACAGAAAGGCTAGTGAGATGGTTCCTCTTATTAATGGAATTTGATTTTGAAGTCGTGGTCAAGAAAGGAAACACACATGTCAGAGCTGATCATCTCTCTTGAATGACACATGGAGAACCCCCAACTGGAGTAGTAGATGACTTGCTTGACACCTATCTTTTTAACTTAGAAGTTTGCCCCTAGTGGGCTGAAAAATTGATACCTATACTCACCCATGGACCTACTCATCGGATTAATTCAGGTGAAGCCCAACAATTATGGAAGACCCGAAATCTTCACATTGTAGTAGGAAGCCTTTACCACCAAGATTCTTACGGAATTCTACTGAGGTGTGTAAACGAGGAAGAACAAGAAAATTGGTTGAAACACACACACATAAACCCATGTAGGAAACATAGAAGTATCAGTGGTACAGTACAAGAATTAAAAAAATTAGGGGTGTATTGGCCAGGGATGCAAATGGATGTTCACATGCAAGTAATGAATTGTCTCAAGTGCCAAGAAGAACAACTTGAGGAGAACTCAATGCTATGCTATTCCACAATAGCACCTAGATGGAGTTTGCCTCTAGTGAAATGCTATGCTCATGTGAATACCCAGAAGGAGCAAGCCTAGCAAGAAAACAAGCTCTTGAGGAGCAAAGTAAAGATTATACCCTCATAGGGAGACAACTATTTTGACACAATCAAGACAACCAATTACAATTGTGTGTACATGAAGACGAGTATATTCATGTGTTGGAGATGGCCCACACTAGGGCAGCAGGAGGTTATTTTTCGGTTGATAAAAGTGCATCAAAGAACAAAATATCCTATACGAAGGGATGAAATCACATTGCAACGAATGATCAGTGCTAGAGCTTTCACTAAATGGGGTATAAATTTCATTGGACCAATTAGCCCTCCAACTAAAGGGTCTCATGATGAGTATATAATCGTAGCCATGGATTATTTAACCAAATGGGTAGAAGCAAAAGCCACAAGGAAGAATAATGCAAGAACTATAACCAAGTTCCTCTTCGAGAATATATTCACAAGGTTTGGGCTACCGATTGAAATTGTGAGTGATCGAGGCACACACTTCATTAACGAAGTAATTAGAAACTTTGACAAATGAATTCCTAGTGATTCATAAGAAATCAGCCCCTTATCATCCACAAGCTAATGGCCAGGTGGAAAGTTCCAATAAAGTCCTCTATACCATTTTAACCAAGATAGTAAATAATAAATGATCAGATTGGGATAAGCAGTTACATCATGCCATTTGGGCCTTCTGAGTTGCGTATAAGACTGTTATAGGCACAACACATTTTAATCTTGTGTCTTACCAATTGATTTCCTGATTCCTAATCTTTGAGTAGCTGAAAGATATTAGTGGACTAGGCATGAATTGTCCCAACAATTGGATTAGATTGAAAGATTACATGAGACTAGACTACAAGCTGTAGCAGGTATTAATGAGGCCAATAGGTGACAAAAGGCCTACTATGACACCCATATTAAAGATAAGGGACTCAAAGAGGGTGACTTAGTCTTGGTGTACACCTTGAAACAACACGCTAAGAAGTTGCAAAAGCTAGAACATGGACCGTTGATAATTAACTGTATTTATACCAATGGATTAGTGAACCTAGCCACTGTGGATGGAGAAGTCTTACCAAATTACATAAGTGGTTGTCGTGTGAAGAAATACTCACAACCCTTAATGGACAAGATGACAAGTAGATTACTTAAAGCAAGGCATCAAAAGGAAGAGGATGAGAGAATAAGAGAAGAAGCAAGGCTCGAAGCATTGGAGCACATAAGAAAATGAAAAGAATGGATGAAAGAAAGGGATGAGAGATATCGCCAAGGAGAGGAGCCAATTCCCATGGCCAACTATAGGGCAACAGAACCTATGACCATAAGATGATAATCCAGATAACCCTACCTAAATCTGGGAATTGGAACGGAGGAATACCACTTGGTAGATGCTTTGATTGATACCGGGGCTGCATTAAGTAGCATACACTTATCTTTAGCTGAACAATTCAGTGTCACTTAATCCGACTAAGGCCTACATGGTGGGCATAGGAGGAAAGACCATTGAATGTGTAGGGGAGGTCAACCTATTTCTACACCTCGGTAACAACTCAATGCATCAAAAGTTTTTAGTTTGCAAAGATGATGGCCTAGTGGAAGAGCTAGTGTTAGGTCAAGACTGGATATACGAATTCGAAGTAACAATCCAGTTAGCCTTAGGCTACATATCTGCAAAGATTGGACACACAGAAATCTTTAGTCTATTAGATGAATCGTCTCTAAAGATGATTTATGTGAAGTATAACAATGTTGAATGCATGTCTGCATGTGACCCTCCACCAATCGTAAACCTTGATCTACCAGTGTCCACTCCTGTCTCAAATCCAGAAAGCCCTACTCTTCTCACTCATGACACTCAACTCAGTCCATCATCTCTACCTAACCAATCTGAGAGAACAAGTGAGGATCTTAATACAGATAAGCTACGAGGAACCCTAAGACCAAACACGAATTTAACACCAATACAGGCAATGGTGAGGAAAGGGATGCAAACAATATGGGTTCGCAAGGATCAGTTAAACATCCCTAGTCTCAAGAAAAGCAGAATCAAAAGGAATCCACTCGAAGGTGGCACTGACCTGAAGTGTTGATCAAAGATATGCCCACACATGTAGTGCAAATATGGATACCAAAAGTATTGAAGGTAGGTCAACCCTCAAGGAATCAAATATGGATACCAAAGACAGGTGTCAAGATCATCAAGGAGCAACCCACAAATTTACGAAGAGGTCAAAGGCAACACAGACAACTCTTTAGAAGACAAGCAACTCCCATGCAACGGATGTAGCGATGGGAACAAGTAGGAACTTTGAGTGAAAATCGACACGGAAGGAGAGTGAAAGAACAACAAAACCAAACACTTTCAGCAAACATAAGAAGTTTCCAGAAGCACATTCAAAGCACCAAAGTTAGAAACATGTGGATTCCCAAGTCTGAAATACCATCACAAATGGTTAGAGCAGGAAATTCCTCTTGCACTCATGATGAGTCCTATGCACCCCGAGTGAGCATACTAGGGCCACATTACATGGCCATGCATTAGGCACAACAATACCATTATACTGACAAGTGAGCACATTTCCCTCATTGGGAATAGGAAACACCATGTACAATAAATAATAAACACAATTGCTTCGGCTATGTCATTAATGTTTTCTATTTTCATTGCAGCTTAAGAAAAAAAATGACAAGACCAGGTACTATGTTCCTTACACACTGTGAGTGGGGTAGCAACACATGGAGTGAATGATCAACACACCACAACAACTTCAAATTTGATACTAATCATTAAATACTTCAATTACAGATGACTTCCACTAAGAACACATCATTTGATTTTGAAGCTACACATGAACCTGAAGTATTGGAGTTTCTTGTGGAATCCACTATCAAGGCAAGAGGACATTGGTTCAGAGATGACAAACCCGCAAGTGAGCATTTGTTTCTCATCACTATAAAGATCATGGATAGAGAACATCAATTCCCAATTATGACTCAAGATTTTAGAATCTTGCACAATATGCCAAGGGTAGTGAATGTGTGGACTCAATCTGGAATCGAGGCATATTTGAAGCTTCCCATCTACAAACCAGATTTTCAATGATGCATGCAAGTCATGAATACTTTACATCGAGCCCTTGATAAGCCATCGGTCCCTGAAGCCGTGGTATTAGATCACAATGGAGAATCTCAAACTATTCGATTCACACATGAGCTGGTCAAGACATCATTTGGCTGGACCATGGATGGTCTCATAGATTTGAAGGATGAATGCCATGAGGCCAAGAAAAGAACTTTCTTTGATATCAATAGAATCGACATTGAAGAATAAGTCAGACTGGTGCATCAATACTTCTGTTTTCTAAATATGCATAGATATACAACTCCACAAAAAGTTGCAGTACAATTGTTATCTCATGCTGTCAAACAACTTGGGAATCAGATCAACATGACTCCATACATCCAAGAGTGGCTATTTGAATCCAAAAAGCAGTGGGGCCACAAAAAGTTCTTAAATGGAAGCTCAGCTTTGACATTGCTCATATATCAAGCATTCAACATGAAAGAATGCTTACGGCCTATGATCTCCACTGTGAAAATGGCAAAGTATGTGAAGGATGCTATAGTATTGAAGAAAAGGAAGGGTGTAACCCTCATGGAGGAAGTTGGTACGAGTTCCAAAACAACTATGAGTGGTGCCAAACGAGCTCGAATGGCTGAAGTATCACCAACCCCTTAGTCCAAAAGAACACATGAACTTCCTAAGGTGCCATTAATTGTAGCTCTAGCCATTACAAAAAGAGATCTCTCCACCGCATTAGAAGCCACACATGTTCACATGAGAGCTCAAGTCAACACCTCTTCTTTCATGTCTCCATTGAGAAAGGCATTCTTGATATCCAATTGGAAAAGCTTCCATCCTTTGCTTTCAGCCATTGCAATGAGTGTCCTAATGGTGCTCATCTTTGCCACGGGGCTGAATGTCTCTTCAAAGTCCACTCCATAGGTTTGTGCATAACCCTTGGCCCCCAATCTTGCTTTGAACCTAGAAATAGATCCATCTGAATTCCTCTTTACTTTATACACCCACTTATTACCTATTACCTTAATGTTCTCCTTCTTGGGCACTAGAGTCCATGTTTGATTTTCCTCAAGTGCATCGATCTCTTCTTGCATTGCCTCTTTCCATTCGGTGTACCTGCTTGCATCTTCATAGCAATCGGGCTCATGATCTTCTACTACTTTGTTCATATATGCATAATGTGTTGCCATGTATGAATCATAAGTAAACCTTTGAGTTGGATACTTAACTCTAGAAGACTTCCTTTCTTCACCTTTTGGAGGAATAAACCTCCTTTGCCTTGGGAATTTGATCTCTTTCTTTGATGTGACTTCTTTCTCCATCATGTATCCTTCATCATCTTCAACTTCATTACCTTCTTCATCCAACTCCACCAATGTTGCTTTGCCTTTGTTGATTGATTGTGCTTCATAGCTTGATGAAGATCTCCCCCTCCATGGTGAGTTCATGCTTGAACTATCTTCATTGATGGAACACCTTGGGCCGCTTAGCTCTAGGTCGATTTGTTCTTTGTCATGTCCATGCTTTTCTTCTTCATAGTCCTGCATACAATCATACTTCTTATACCAAGGGAGTAGCTCATCAAATGCTACATCCCTTGATATCCTCAAGTCCTTTGTGTTTGGGTTGAAGCACCTGTAACCTTTATGATCATTTGAATATCCTAGAAACACACACTTTTCTACCTTTGGTTGTAGCTTGTGCCTCAATTCACTTGGCACATGTACATAACAAGTACATCAAAATATCTTCAAGTGGGAAAGATCAGGTTTCTTACCATAATAGGCTTGATATGGTGTCAAGCCATGGATCCCTGAGGTAGGAGCCCTATTCATTAGATACACGGCGGTATTTGCTGCATCACTCCAAAACATGTTAGGTACATTCATCTCATTAAGCATTGCTCTAGCGATCTCGGCAATGTATCTATTCTTTCTCTCTGCTACTCCATTTTGTTGGGGTGTGTACCTGCATGTTACTTGCCTCTTGATGCCTTGATCCATTAAAAAATCAGAAAACTCATTGGAGAAATATTCTCCTCCTCCATCAGACCTTAGCTTCTTGATATATGTACATGTTTCCTTCTCTACCATTGCCTTGAATGCTTTGAAACATGTAAACACATCTGATTTGTTTTTGATGAAATAAACCCAAACCATCCTTGTGCAATCATCTATAAAAGTGACAAAGTACTTGTTACCTCCAATGGATTGCTCATTGGTTGGTCCCCACACATCTGTATGTATCAACTCCAATGGATGTTGGCTTATGTAGCCACTCTTCTTGAATGGAAGTCTCGCTTGCTTCCCTAGTTGACAAGATTCACATAAATGCTTCATACCTTGTCCTTGGAAGTTGGGAAGACCTTCAACCAGCCTCTTGAATTGCATTTCCTTCATTCTTTGTATGTTGATGTGACCTATCCTCTTGTGCCACAAGTCCAACTCCGAAATCCTCTTGTTTCCATATGTGAAGTAGACATGTTGAGTGGAATGAGAATTTACCTCCAAAGTGAAGAGTCTCCCTTGCTTCTTTCCTCTTGCTATGACCTTGTAACCTTGCTTAGGGTTCTCCACAAAGCATCCACCTTTGTTGAACCTTACTTGATAGCCTCTTTCAACCATTTTCCCAACGGATACCAAGTTCTTTGTGATAGTAGGTACATGCAAGACATCCTTGATACATCTTCCTTCCTCCTTGTCATCCAAAGCTACATCTCCAACATGGGAGATCTCATTGGCTGTATCATCACCTATTTCTACATGTCCTTTACCTTTGGGAACATGTAGATTAGCAAGAAGCATTGCAACTCATATGGTTGCTACATCCACTATCAATATACCAAGTGTTATCTACTTTGCTTGAATTCCCATTCATGTGCATCATCAAAAGATTGCCATTTTCTCAACTTGTAGAAGCATAATTAC
>CM035407.1:194313820-194326320 GCA_020310875.1 Ceratopteris richardii | reverse complement strand
GGTTGAGCATAAACATACATAAATATGTGTGTGAAAGAAGCATCTATGTATATGTTTCCTTTTATATATGCGAGGGTGTATTCAAACATAAATTATACATATAGTGTATATTAAATGGAAGAGGAATCTGCGGTGGTGTTTGTGAGAAAGTTCAGATGATTGTGCAATGCTTCATCAATGATTTGATCAAACGTCCTCAGATATTGGTTAAGCTCCAATTAGATGATGTGATAAGCTGTGGCATACTATGTCTGAAACGGTGATGCAGATTTCTTCTTTTGGAGAACTCGGGAGCTGCATTTTCAAAAGAACGGGAATAGAAAGCCTATCAGATCAGTGTGGGTGTACTTCAATTTGGTTCTGGAATGCTTCAGGCCAAGGGGCAGATTATGGAGATCAATTGCGGAAGCAATCACATGGGGAGATCTAGGAAAGTTTTGGGGACTTCGATTTTTTCCGTCGACATCCTGTTCATCGGATGCAGAGGAGGGAACTCTCAGGGGAGCACAGGAGTTAGCGGAACTCTAGAACTCTATCAAGAATTGGGCACTGTTCTCTGAAAAGCCATAACGACAAGGATTGGATCAGGGAAGATCTGTGCGCTGAAGGGGAAGAGAAAGATTCAGAGGTGAACGTATGCTGTAGGAAGGAGAGGGAAAGTCGACGCACGCTCTAGTGTGAATGAAGCATCTGAACCGCTACAACAGAGAGAAATTTTAACAAGCACTGCCGTAAAAGAAATCAATGACCACAGACATTGAAGATGGATAACGAATGCAGAAATCTAAAAACAAAGACTTGTCTGATCTGCGAAGGAATTGCTAACGAGAAAACCGATGCACTGAGTATGTTCTATCTTGAATCTTTGTCAAACTTCAATGCAAATTTGAACGATTGATTTGCCTGTTTGTAGGCAAGGTTAATATCTTAATAATAGATGTGTATACTTTCCTATGAGAGAAGAAGATACTCCAAACGCTGTCGACGTTTATGCGCTATTTCTGTTGAAATGAAGATTTGAACAATGATATGCATTATCTGGCATAAATTGTGCATTAGAGTCCTATTCTCTGATTGTTTGCATTGAGCGCACCAGTATAGGCCAACCCTTATTTACAGCTCTAGATGCTTTTGGGTGTAATCCATACAGCTGATTCTATTTCTGTTGCTTCAAGTTCGCTGCGTTAAGTCTACAATAGATAACCATGGGTTCTATTATAATCTTTTCTTATTTTACTTATAAACCTGACTTTGTATGCACACTCTATAAAAAGTGATTGACGTTCAAACCTAATAAAGATGAAACTCTGATGATGCAATCGTTTAGTACAGATAGTTTCCTGTGGGTGTCTACATATCCTTGCGTGTTTTAATCTGATCGTACGTTATGAAGATATCTATCGCATGTAATGAATTAATTCCTTCTTAAATCATGTCCAAATTCATCTGATGAAGACTGTATAACAGTGAAGACCAGTACTTTAAAATTCTTACTATGAGCATATGATAGGAGATCTGTTGTATGCATTTTTGAGGGTTGACGCACGTGCATTGTGATTGGTTTCTTGCGCGCATGACATTTTCAACTCTATTTGTTATTTGTTATTGGCTATCTGTTAAATTTTTCAGTAAACTTACTGTCAATTGATGACTTCACTCTTGTTAGTTACGCAGAAAAAGTAGACTGCAATAAGTTGACGATACAAATGGAAATTATGTGACTAAACGGCTGATCTAGCATGTGATCTTAGAATGCTTATTTTTAAATATTGCATCTATTCAACATTTAATTGAGAAACTAATAAGAGTGCTGAATCATTTAGTGCAACCTTTGTATTTCACTTTGCAATTCAGGAATTTATCCCCATCTGCAAAAAGAGACAAGGAACTGATGCTTGCTTGAATTTTTGTCATCATCATACGTTTGGAAAAATCTTGCCTTTTTGTTATGAAACGTTTTGATTCGAATATATTTCCCTTCACACAAAGTTAATTTGTTATTTATTTATTTATTTATTTTTTATTTCCTCCTCAATTTAAGGAAATGCCTTTCACAACGTTAAAGAATGAAATAAAGTAATTTCAAACTCTGAGTCTCGAAACATATATCTTTGTTCGAATACCCTTAGCATGGTTTGATTGTGTATTGTTTTTTTTCGAAGATTTCATGCGCCTTGTTTTGAATTGATGCGAACTTATGATTTTGTAATCTTCTTTACCACTATAGACGAGAAATCAAAATTTTATATTGCCTGATTACTTATCCTCAAATTTAATCATATAATTTGGAAATTATGATGCTGATGAGATAAGTGAGTTCAATTCAGTGAAGACACTTAGAGCATATCTTAAGTAAAACTCATGTTCTGAAATGAACTTCTAAAGCTTTTTATTTGCAGAGGCCTTCTTTACTTTGATACCGCACTCGAATTGTGGTTTGGAGTCTTCTTTGTTTCTAGTAGTTCTTTAAGTGATCACCAAAATTCTAAACTCATCTCCTAATTTCATCTAAACTTTTCATTCTCAATAAAAGTGTAACTCAAAATCCAAGTGGAGCCCTTTGCTATCCTTTTACCCTCCTTAGCATGAATCTGCGCGACATACCTGGTGAACCCGACGTGAAAGGAGGAGAGTGTAGAGATCCTGATCCTAGTTTAAAGAGTGGTGCGGTTGAGTGAGCTCATTGTGCTTGACCATTTATGGGCGACGCAACGATGGATGTTATAACCCAACTTCTGCGCTTTCAGCAGGACGAGAAAAGACGGAGTGCCATCCAGGCATTTCATGAGCGAGTAGTCAGAAGAAGTGGATATTTCAGTGGTAAAAATGTTACTCGTTTTTGCAAGGAATATGAATTGGAGGCACGATACCTTGGTACGGGTCTAACACCATTAAGTGACCAAGAATTAATAGACAATTTTGTATACGTTTCAGAATTATATTTGCGTGACCGACTAGTTGTGGATGCACCTCGACTAGTTATAGAAGGGCAAATAAGATGGTCACAATACAAGATGATACTCATAAGGATGTTTGCACTGGATGACGAAGATAAAGTGACTAGATCCACATTTCTAAAGTGGATACATAAACCAAAAGATCAATCCATTCTAGATATAAAAAGGGAGTTTGATCAGCAATTTGCAGACTTATCTGATTATGATAGGAGGGCTATAGATCAAGAAAAGGTATCCTTGTTTCTCCGGGCTATAGATTCGAAAGCCCGAGAAGAAATTTTTCCACAATTACAACAGATAGGAACTGAGTCTGGTCTTACCGAAGACTGGGGTAATGTAGATGAAGCTGTTAGAGGATATGTAGAAAAGCAAAGAACTTTGTCTAAGTTCATGCAGAGCTGGCATGATGATATGCAAGAAGAACAAGCTCAGGCTGTTCAACAACCTGTACAGAACCCTCAGGTAAACCTACCAACACCAAAGGATGTTGTGCCCACTAATACAATGGAAGATATGTTTAAAAAGTTTATTGACCTTACGATTCAAAGTATGAAGCAGATGATTGAATCTCAATCTTTACAAGCACCGGCACCTAAAAATCCAAAAGCTCCAGAAATTAAAAGATGTATTTGGTGTGACTCTTTGGAGCATAACAGATACTCATGTGAGAGCTTCAAAGAAGCATTAGCAAAGAATTTGGTATTCGTTAAGGAAAAGATGATATATGACTCTAAGACTGGAGAAAAAGTAAACATTAATTTTGGTCGGGGAGGAATGAGAATATTTTTCCCTGGCACATGTGAAAACGTTGCTTCAACATCGCATATGTATGCATGTCAGGTAGTTGACAAAAATAATGATTTAGAACTGTGGTCTAAAGTAATAAAGTCCTTAGACCGCGGGAAGATGCATCATGAAATTTTAAAAACAGCTAGTAATGAAATCCGAGGGGTAAGTGGATGGGATGATCCTGTAGATACTCTCTCGGTTGTTACATACCTATGCTCTTCGGTAGAGCATGAAGCAGTAGTGGAAGAGAAACGAAGAAGAACCAATGAGGGTGAAGAGGAGAAAAGAAGAACTAGGCGTCAAGTAGAAGCTTCACATGAACAACCTCAAATACCAAACCAAAACCATCCAACACAAACAAACCAACCCACTCAAATAGATCCACCATCACAACCAACAATAATCCAACCAAATAAAATTCCGACTCAAGTTCAAATTCCTACTTCTGCTGAGATGCCAGTCTCTACCCACGATAATATTCCTCCTCAAGATCAAGAAATGCAACCTGTGAAAAAAGGACAAGGAAGAGTGAGAAATCCCTCATATATGCTAAAATCGCACATAGAGCAAGCCACAAATCTTAAACAAGTTCTCGAGAAAAGAGTGCTCGATAGTGTAATCGAATTTACACTCGGTGAGTTACTGGGAATAGCAAAAAGAGAATTTCTAGAAGTAATAATTGACCTCTTAAGAAGGAAACGACAACCAATAGCTGACATGCAAGAGATTGAAAGAATGGATGAAGAGACTCCTGTTCATACTGTGCAAGCGCAAGTTCAAGAGCTAAAAAATATACTTGAACCAATTGAGACTAATGTTCAACCGTGCGTGCATGAGGAAATATCCTTGGAGAAGAATCCTTCCGACATAACCCCTTCGAGTTATTACACTAAAGATCATTGGGCTCGAGCCACAACTGAGACGTTGGTAAGATTAGAGAAAATTAGCACTCCAGTTGTCGCTCTTATCGATCATGGATCTGAAGTTAACTTGATGTCCAAAGATCTCTATATGAAGGGGAAATGGCCAATAGACATGCAGCCTAGTTGGAGAATTAAGGCTGCGAACTCGATGCCAGGTGAGTTGTTTGGTGCATGCCCGCAGGTTCTAGTTACAATTGGAGATGTCAGTGATTATCAAAATTTTTTCGTACAAGATCATTCTAGTTACTCATTGATTCTAGGGCAGCCATATATTACTGCCTTAAGAATGGAAACAAGAGTCTTAGAAGATGGATCGGCTTATGCGCGAATCCGTAGTAAGGATGGAAAAAAGGCAGTTCAATTCATGACGGTATGTGTAGATCATATCAGGAATAGAACTTCTCTTCGGACAAGACCTATTCCTGAAGAATACGAGGATCAAAGTTTTTAAAGGAAGCTTTCATAAGTCGGGACTATGAAAGCTTGAAAGGTGAAAAGATCCCGAATGTAAATATGTTTATATCAAGTTTTATAGCACTTTCTTCGACAAATTCATTTCAGTTTCGTGTTTTTTCTGAGTTAAAAAAGTGGGAAAAACAATACATAGCGGATCTTCAAAGAAACTTTCATGGATGTAGAGTGCTTAACTTCGACGAGGAAATCTCTGGAGTCTTTGATGAGATATCCTTTGCAGACACATTGTTTGATCTGCAAGAGTTAATTCAAGGAAAAAGGAGTGATTATGTGATTCAAACGCACTCTATTTCCATGTATAAGGAAATAGCAAAGTTTGAGCAAGATGAAATAGGTAAAGAAGTCTTCGTTGAAACAAAATACAAAACAATTGATAAAAAGATAAAGCCAGTCGCAGTTCCACTTCCTGAAGATAGTAATAAACTTATGGATGATGTAAAATCTCAGCCACCTCTCAGAGATAAGAGAAAAATAGGCCATAAATTCACTAAAGAAACACTCGAGCAAATTCAATTAGGGAAAGATGGTTTCCTCAGCGAAAAAGAGAAGGATGTATTCTCTCGGATGTTATTTAAGCATGGAAAAGCTTTTTCTTTCAATGCCCAAGAAATTGGGTGTGTAGATCCATCTGTGGTGACACCCATGATAATTTTCACGATACCACATGTACCTTGGAATCTCAGACCAATTCCGGTACCAAAAGCTCATATTTCAAAGCTAATTGATCTATTGAATGACAAGATTAGAATGGGAATTCTTGAGCCATCAAGTGCCCCTTATTCTAACCGTTGGTTTACTGTACCAAAAAAGAATGGGTCATTAAGATTTATCCAAGATCTAACAATAGACGAATATGCAGAAGCTTTTGCAGGAAGATCTATTTATTCAATGGGAGATTTGCACTCTGGATATGATCAATTCCAGCTAGCTCTCGAAAGCCGTGATTTGACGACTATGAGGACGCCACTTGGGCTTGTGCGCATGTGCACTTTGCCGCAAGGTGCCACGAACTCGGTGGCACATATGATGAATGGAATGCATAAAGTTCTTAGGGATTTTATTCCACATCTGACTATGCCATTCATTGATGATGTTCCTATTAAAGGCTGTGAAGAAAGAGATAGAGACGAGACTCTTGATGAGGATGGATGTAGGAATTTTGTTAAAAAGCACATAACTGATTGTGAATCCATTCTTAGTCGGCTGGAAGAGGTTCATTTGACATTGTCTGCTGAAAAATCAGTATTTGGAGTGCAAGAGGTTTTAATTGTAGGAAGTTTATGTGGACCTAAAGGAAGGAAGCCATGTCCAAAGAAAGTAGATGCCATCCAACACATGAAAGAGGTCTGCTCCTCGATCACTGAAGTGAGGAGATTTCTTCGGGCATGTTTTTTCTATGTTGTATGGATTCCCCATTTTGCCCATATTGCTGACCCACTTTATCAATTGCTTAGGAAAGGGCAAAGATTTCAATGGAAAGATATCCATACTCAAGCTGTGAGAAAATTAAAGAAAGCACTTGCAGAAGCTCCATTGCTTAGAAAGGCTGATTATACTGATAATAAAGAAATTTATATCACCATAGATACAAGTCCGACAGGTATAGGTTGGGCGATTGGCCAAGAGGATGATGAAGGAAAAAGATATGCAATTCGTTTCGGAGCTAAAGTTCTAAATGTTCGCCAGAGAGGTTACCCTCAAATTAAGCGAGAGCTTTGGGGAATAGTGACTGCGCTAAAAAATGATAAAGAATATCTGATTGGGGCAAATGTGGTAGTAGAAACAGATTGTTTACCATTGTTGGGAATGATCGTGAATTGTTCCACTGCAGATATTGCCATGTTAAGATGGATAGCATATATTAAGTCGCTAAACCCTGAGTTTGTTCATATAGCTGGAAGGAATAATGTGGTGGCTGATATGCTATCACGAGCTATATATGAAAATGAAGATTCAATGATTTCTAATGATGAAGAGATAGGTCTGGACTTTTATGCTTCACATGTACATAATTTAAGCCTAAATGAAGCATCCACTGGACTAAATAGAAAAGAGCCTAAGCATCAAAATGAAAAGCTTGGAATTTGTACTGAGTCTTCAAAAGAGGTTCAAAATAGCTTAGGAAGAGGGAAAGATAACAGATGGATAGAAGAAGAACCTTACAAGATCCAAATAGGAATAACAGAAAGATTTAATGAAGATGAATATGAAAATGAGTGGAAGGAAATCGGGAGATATTTAAGTATGAAGTGTCCTGATCTTAGTTGGAGCAAAGAAAAATTTCGTACCATTCGAAGAAAGTCAAGCAATTATTTCCTGAAAGATGGATTACTCTGGAAGCGAAGGATTGGAATGGGAAAGATGCCCCAGCGAGTTGTAGGTTGTGAAGAATCGAGAGGAAGGATTATGCGTGAAATGCATAGCTCACTATGGGCCGGTCATAAAGGCTTTCAAGGAACTTATGAAAAGATAAGGGAAAGATACTGGTGGCCTGGGATGTATGTGGATACCCAAAATTACGTAGCCACTTGTAAACCTTGCCAGATGTACTCCAATGTTAGACACAGAGATGAATTACATCCAACATATCCTCTTAATATTCACTATAAGTGGGTTGTTGATTTAGTTACAATGCCATTAGGGGTGCATCAGATGAGGTATATTGTATTAGCAAGGGAAGACTTAACAAATCATGTTGAAGGAAGAGCTCTAAGGACGAAAACTACAAGCAATGTATGCAAGTTTCTACTAGAAGACGTGTTTAGTAGATTTGGTTATGTGGAGAAAATAGTTGCCGATAAAGGTGAGCTTGATGCTCAGGAAGCTAAAGACTTCTTTAAAAAATATGGAATTCGATTATCACTCACCACTGCTTACAATCCTGAAGCTAATGGAAAAATTGAGCGTGGTCATCCACCAATTATTAAAGCTTTGGCTAAGGCTTGTGAGGGGAAAATAAAGAATTGGCCAAATTACCTTCCATTTGCCCTTTGGGCAGATAGGATGACATACACTAGAACTACTGGATATATGCCAGCAGAATTGATGTATTGTCAAAAACCTATTTTGCCGACGGAGTCACATGCTTTAGCGTGGACTTCCTTGCCTTGGGAAGATGAGGTGTCAAGAGAAGATCTTCTAGCAGTGCGGATTCTTCAACTAGAAAGAGGAAAAAAATCTGGTTGAAGAAGCTGCATTTAAGCTTAGAGCTTCTAGAGAGAAAAATAAAATTGCATTTGACAAGTCCCACAGGTTAAGGCCAAAAAGGTTGAAGGAAGGAGACTGGGTACTTGTTTATGATAGCTCATTGAATACTCAATATGAGGCTCGAAGAAAACTGGTTAAGAGATGGTTTGGTCCCTATGTGGTATGTAAAGTTTTTGATAATGGAACATACTCACTTAGAGAATTAGATGGGACCAAGTTAAAGGATTTAATTGCTGGAAAAAGAGTTAAGCTCTTTAAAAGAAGAGAGAATGAGAATTATGAGACGGTAATAAATGAAGACGAAGAAGAGGAAAGTGAAGAGGAAGGAAGTGAAAATGATAAAGATGAGGATATCAATAAGGAAAATGATTAAAATAAATTATATCGTAAGATGATGTATATATATATATAAAAACATATATATATATGTATGTATATAATAAAACCATGTAGACAAATAACAAGATATGAATCCGTCTAGATGTAATAAATAAGTAAAGCAACAAATAAATTAAATGTATGTGTTTTACTTATTCATGAACTTCTATTAATACTAATTTTTGTTTCTTACAGGGTACTGACGGAGATTTGTGATCAGACTATTAATAGGAAGTTTTTTTTAGGTTTGATTGGACTGTTTGACTATCTTAGGATCTGGAATGGACAGTGAAGATTCCAATGATACATCCATTCCTGAGGGTAGCATTCCTGAAAGATTTAGAGAGACGTCAAGGAGTGTGCCTGAAGGGAGAACCTTAGATAGTTCTTTCATATCAACTTACTTGCTCCCTACACCTGAAAATGAAGAAAGAATTCCTATAGAAGAGTTTGTTAAAGATCGTATCACTAGGGAGACCTTGATTTCATCATCAAATGAAAGAAGTATACTCAGGTATCGAAGGGCACGAACATATGGAGAAGATGATACTTCAGATGACCGTGAGTCATATATGGAAGTGGACCCAACAGCACTTCTTGTATATAGTCGTGACTTAGCAGAATATGCAGAACTCTTACAACAGCTTGCCTTGTTCCGTAGGGAACGTGAAGGGGGTGAGACGTCTTAAAGATAAATTAAAATGTTGTATTAAAGATATGTGTAAATAATGTTTATTTTGAATCAAGTTAGGTTTTTTTTTATGAAGAATAAAGTCAGGGAAGATCCTTGGAGATCGGCAAGAAAATAAATATCAATGTATATAAATAAAGCCAGGTAATATTTTCCTTTTTGAATAATTGTTTTTATATAGATTCGTGTGAAATAAGCCTTTGATTTATGCAGGATGACCAAGTTCAAGTTTTTTTTTCTAAAGAAAGAATGATTAAAGGCGACAAGCTCGAGCGGCTTCTGATTTTATACTGGTGAGATGTTATTGTTTCAGTTTCTTTTCCTCTCATGTATATATGTGTATGTATGTATATATATATCCATATGAAAAGGACTACATGGGTTGGGCATATAACATGTAAATAAATGCATAATTAAGAAAAATTAAGTAGAACAAAAATCTCGTGCCACTAATTAGATTACATGTAATGCATAAGGACCAGGATTATATGAGTAAGGTTAGAAGATGGACTAGAACTTTCGAGAGCAAGACCTAGGAAGGTGAAGGGAAGACCTAGACTAAGTATCTGTATATAGTAGTGTTTACAAACACTTGATGAGTGAGACACTTCGACTTCTACTCTTGATCTCTCATCTGACCTAATCTTCAGACAGATTATATCTTGAGAAAAGAATTCTTATACCAGCCAACTATCTATATGTATGTGTATGTGTTGTTGGGTGCTGCGATGAGCTAGTAGGCGGGTGGAACTACCTTGGTCGGGTGATCAGGGCCACGAGCTGACGCTAGTTGTGTCGTACGACCTAACCTACATGTTGTTACACGCTCATACGGGTTGATAGGCGGGTGGAGTCACTCTGACCGGGTGGTCAGAGCCACGAGCTGACGTTGATTTCGTATGAGGCTGACATTGTGAATCGTGCGCTATGTCGGGTCGGTAGATGGGTGGGCTAAACCTGGCCGGGTGGTCAGGTCCACGAGTCGCATCCGATTTCGACATAGGCCGAAAAGTGTGAAAAAAATAAATAAATAAAAATTAAAGCAAAGATATAAAGGTTGAGCTGGGATAAAGAATTAAAATAAAGAAAAACAGAATAAAAATATGAGAAAAATAAGAAAAGGGTCTGAAGGGGCTTCAGATGATAGAAGATCAATAGGGAAGCCAGAAGCGAGTTTCATAAATCGAGTTAGTAAAGACTGGTATATGCAAATGCTTCGGATAGGCTACTAGATCTGACCGGGTCGAGTTAACGAGAGAGCTAAGAAGTTTTCGATTTACTCATATGATTTCTAGTCTAAGTGCATTAGTGTAATCTGATATGTTGTATGAGGTGTTTTTGTCTACCTCTCTTCTCTTAATGTATATCAAGTTCAATGTGTTTCCAGATTTCATGCATCAAGTTAAAATTTTCTTTAAAGTCCTGTTTATATGCTATGACTACTTGATCCTTGCTTGTGTTTGACGTTATGTATGCACGTTGGCGCATCCGGAGGATGCACAGGTTCAGAGGGGATGGATGTGGTTGAGAATCGGCATCCGAGCTTATGAACCATTATGAAATATCGAATCAATATAATGATTCCAAATGAGTGGTGGAATTCAATCGGATATAAACAAGCATCAGATCTTATGGAGAACATGAATAAACTTCAATTTGGTGATTTCTTCCCTTAAATTCCTTAGTCAAAGGGTATTGATAAAATGCATGACATTACATGAATTTATTTACGTTAGAGCATATGCCTTGTATGAAAACGTGTGTGTATTCATGCATACGAGCATGTACATTCAGGTTCATTTAGATGTTTGTGTGACGCCTATTTATGTGTATTTGCATGTGCATGCGTATTTTGTAAGCATATGCACTTCATTGCATGCGTGCATATGCAAATGTATGACCCTATTGGTGTAAACATGTATGTTTCATGTGCATTCGTATATGTGTAGTCGATTAGACGGTGTGCGCACACGGGTGAGCATAAACATACATAAATATGTGTGTGAAAGAAGCATCTATGTATATGTTTCCTTTTATATATGCGAGGGTGTATTCAAACATAAATTATACATATAGTGTATATTAAATGGAAGAGGAATCTGCGGTGGTGTTTGTGAGAAAGTTCAGATGATTGTGCAGTGCTTCATCAATGATTTGATCAAACGTCCTCAGATATTGGTTAAGCTCCAATTAGATGATGTGATAAGCTGTGGCATACTATGTCTGAAACGGTGATGCAGATTTCTTCTTTTGGAGAACTCGGGAGCTGCATTTTCAAAAGAACGGGAATAGAAAGCCTATCAGATCAGTGTGGGTGTACTTCGATTTGGTTCTGGAATGCTTCAGGCCAAGGGGCAGATTATGGAGATCAATTGCGGAAGCAATCACATGGGGAGATCTAGGAAAGTTTTGGGGACTTCGATTTTTTCCGTCGACATCCTGTTCATCGGATGCAGAGGAGGGAACTCTCAGGGGAGCACAGGAGTTAGCGGAACTCTAGAACTCTATCAAGAATTGGGCACTGTTCTCTGAAAAGCCATCACGACAAGGATTGGATCAGGGAAGATCTGTGCGCTGAAGGGGAAGAGAAAGATTTAGAGGTGAACGTATGCTGCAAGAAGGAGAGGGAAAGTCGACGCACGCTCTGGTGTGAATGGAGCATCTGAACCGCTACAACAGAGAGAAATTTTAACAAGCACTGCCGTAAAAGAAATCAATGACCACAGACATTGAAGATGGATAACGAATGCAGAAATCTAAAAACAAAGACTTGTCTGATCTGCGAAGGAATTGCTAACGAGAAAGCCGATGCACTGAGTATGTTCTACATCTTGAATCTTTGTCAAACTTCAATGCAAATTTGAACGATTGATTTGCCTGTTTGTAGGCAAGGTTAATATCTTAATAATAGATGTGTATACTTTCCTATGAGAGAAGAAGATACTCCAAACGCTGTCGACGTTTATGCGCTATTTCTGTTGAAATGAAGATTTGAACAATGATATGCATTATCTGGCATAAATTGTGCATTAGAGTCCTATTCTCTGATTGTTTGCATTGAGCGCACCAGTATAGGCCAAC
>CM035407.1:194303820-194306320 GCA_020310875.1 Ceratopteris richardii | reverse complement strand
ACCGGTGGAAGATATGAAGCTATGGCATGAAAGATTTGGACATATCAGTTTTGGAGCTCTCAAGAATATCAAAGATAGAGGTATGGTTGAGAGTTTACCCTCATTCAAGCTACCTAATGATTCAGATATATGTGAAGGTTGTCTTGAAGGTAAGATGCATAAACTACCTTTCAACAAACATGGTCATATTACAGCTACCAGGAAATTGCAGATTATTCATTCAGATGTGAATGGACCTATGAGAGCAGACTCTATTCAGGGTTTCAGGTATTTTGTCCTATTTGTGGATGATTTTACAAGATACTCATGGATCTATGGTCTTAAGTCGAAGTCAGAAGTCTTTCCTATGTTCAAGAAGTTTGTAGCTATGGTTGAAAATGAAAGTCAAGAAACTGTCCAGATTCTCAGAAGTGATAGAGGTGGAGAATACTTGTCAAATGAGTTTCAGACATTTCTCGATGAGAAAGGTATTACTCGACATCTTACTATTGCTTATACTCAGCAAAATGGTGTTGCAGAAAGAAAGAATAGAGTACTTGTTGAAATGATGCGGAGCATGATGGCGTCCAAGAAGCTTTCACCGAAATTCTGGTTTGATGCAGTACATACAGCTAATCACATTTTAAACAGATCATCTACAAAAGCTTTAAAGGTAATCACACCGTATGAAGCTTATTATGGTAGAAAACCTAATGTGAGTTACTTCAGAGTGTTTGGATCACTTTCTTATGTACATGTTGAGAAAAAGGACCGAGGCAAACTAGATGTAAAGGCAAAGAAAGCTGTTTTTATTGGATATCCTGTTGAAAGCAAAGGATACAAGTTTTATGTTCCAGAAACAAGTGAAGTTATTCTTTCACGTAATGCTTATATTGCTGAAGATAAGGTTTATGATAAAGAAGCAGAAATTCCGGAGTTCATTAGTGAAAATGACTATGGAATTTTTAGAAAGATTCTGGATGTAGATGTTCAGACATATCAGGAGGGAGTTAAACCTCAAATTCCTAGTATTCAAGAAAAAATTGAAGAAAGAGGAATTTCACAACCTTCTACAGAGTCAGTTCCACAAGAGACTTTGATTCCAGAAATGGAAGAAGTTAAAGTTCCAGAAAGTCCTAGTACATCGGCAGGACAAGTTCCAGAACCTGTGAAAGTTGAAAGTTCAGAAAGAGTTTCACCACTATTCAAGGATACACCTACGTGGTTATATCAGACTTGGAAAGATAGTGGTATAAAGACTTTTACTGGAAGAACAAGGAGTCAGACTAGAAAACAACAACAAGATCATGTAAGAACAAGAAGTCAAACTAGATAGCAAAAAGATCATGTAAGTTTTGCTGAAGACTTTGAGATTCATGATATTTTGGCACTTACGACTATTGAAGATGAACCTGCGTGTGTTAAAGATGCACTTAACATTCCTATTTGGAGAAAAGCTATGCAAGAAGAGATTGATTCTATTCATAAGAATCAAACTTGGCAGCTATGTGAGTTACCAGAAGGAAAGAAGGCTATAGGTGTAAAATGGATCTTCAAAATCAAAAGGAAAGCAGATGGTACTATTGATAGATACAAGGCCAGGTTGGTTGTCAAAGGATATGCACAACAAAAAGGTATTGATTATGATGAGACATTTGCTCCTACATCTAGGATGACTATTATTAGGTCAGTACTTGCTCTAGCAGCACATTTTGGTTGGCATATATATCAACTTGACATTAAGACTGCTTTTCTAAATGGTGATTTACACGAGGATGTGTATATTCAGCAGCCAGAAGGTTTTGAAGAGACAGGTAAAGAACACTTAGTGTGTAAGCTTATAAAAGCTTTGTATGGTTTAAAACAGGCACCTAGAGCATGGTATGAAAAGATACATACATATCTTTTATCCATTGGTTTCCATAACTCAGATGCGGCTCTAACTCTTTATGTCAAAGCTGAAACAGGCATGATGATTATAGCAATCATTTATGTGGATGATATTATAGTCACAGGTCCCAGAGATGAAGATTTGCAAATGTTCAAAGAAGAATTGAAGCAAACATTTGATGTGAATGATTTAGGCATTCTACATTATTATCTTGGGATTCAGTTTCTGTTTCGAGATGAGTGTATCTACATGACACAGCAGAAGTACATTGAGAAACTTTTGGAAAGGTTTCAGAGGGGTGATTCTAAACCTATGCAAACACCTATGGATCAGAACACGTCTTTACAAATGGTAGCAGATGCAGAGCCATTTGATGCTACTCTATATAGTCAAGCAGTAGGTTGCTTGATTTATCTTTGTAATACACGTCCTGATATACAGTTTGCAGTTTCTCAAGTATCAAGGTTCATGCAGAATCCGACAGTGTTACATTGGAAAGCAGTAAAGCGGATCTTTCGTTATTTGAAGGGAACTTCAAATTATGCTATGGTATTTTCGAAATCTACACATTTGTTACTAAAAGGATTTTCAGATTCTGATTGGGCAGGTGATAGAGACACAAGAAGAAGT